>VXAA01004714.1:187717-209261 GCA_013399115.1 Anseranas semipalmata
AAGTTCCGCACCAATATGCGAAAGAACTTCTTCACGGTGAGGGTGACGGAGCACTGGAACAGGCTGCCCATGGAGGTTGTGGAGTCTCCTTCTCTGGAGATATTGAAGATATATGGGCTGGGCTATACAAAGTTCATTTTTCAAGCTTCAGTTTCAGACTGTAGAAGTGTAAAGGGATTTCACAGTCTCCATCTGCAATCAAATACACATATGCACATACATTTTGCTGTGTAGACACTGAATTGGAATTAGGAAAAAAAAAAAAAAAAAACACTTAAGTTACAGAAATGGACAGAAACAAAAGCCCAGTACAGATATGGTCCTACTAATATACAAAGTTGAGTAAAGTCCTCTACTTTCCCATATATACACACATATGCAACAAAGAGAGGAAACTAGGACCTACCAACATCATGTTCTACATGAAGCAGTGAAAGTAGACTCCAGACACATGATAACTATGATAATCTGTTGCCCTGATCTGAAAATAGTAGATCAGAGTTGTAGACGCCTGATGATCTGGCTGGCTATATAATCACCTAGAGACAAGTATGCAGGAAGAAAATATCTTGCATCCTCAAGAGGGAAGAAGAAAGTTTTTCTTGACTTCCAAGCTTAGTTTAACTTGAACAAGAACTATGCCTTTCAAAGTTATTGACTTTCAAAATTATAAACCTGTTTACAGATTGATTTTAAGACAAGAAAAAGTAATTTCCATAACAAGGTACTGTCTAATGTCTGGTATTGCAGCAAGAGCTGTTGAACTTAAATTACAAGGATAAAATTTCCATTCATCCTACAGCTGTAATTACAGGACAGCTGGGAATCAGGTTTGTGCCATTGTTCATACCCAGTGCACTCTAATAATTATTTCGTTGGATGGTCCAAGCACCTAGAACAGTGGGCACCACCAATGCTTTGGAACTTCACCCCTGAACAAGTGCAGAATCCTAAAAAAATGGTTAAATGCTTGCAAAAGGTGTTACCCTGGCAACTCCAAAGAGACACAAATCACTGCAATGTGCTGGGGCTTGGCCTATGCTTACCAAGCCGCAACCAGTGCCACTTCAACTCTTGCAACAGGCCCTGCAGCCACTCCAACTCCTGTGACAGGCCCTGCCTCCAGCCAGGTGGAGGAAAGGGACAATCGGGTTTATTGGACTGCATGGATTCAATGGCCTGGCACATCAGACCCACAGAAGTATAAGGCTCTAGTAGACACTGGTGGACAGTGTAGCCTAATGCCATCAAGCTATAAAGGGGCAGAACCCTTTTGTATTTCTGGAGTGCTAGGGGGATCCCAACAGTTAACTGTATTGGAGGCCGAAGTGAGCCTAACTGGGAATGAGTGGCAAAAGCACCCCATGGTGACAGAGGCTATGTGCAACCTTGGCATAGACTGCCTCAGGAGAGGGTACTTCAAAGTTACAAAAGGGTGCCAGTGGGCTTTTGGCATAGCTGCCTTGGAGATGGAGGACATTAAACAGCTGTCTGCCTTGCCCAGCCTCGCAGAGGACCCTTCTGTTGTGGGGGTGCTGAGGGTCAAACAACAGCAGGTGCTGATCGCTACCACAACGGTGCACCAGCGGCAATATTGCACAAACCAAGACTCCCTGTTTCCCATCCATAAGCTGATTCATCTACTGGAGAGCCAAGGAGTGATCCGCAAGACACCCTTTAATAGGTGATGGTCCTCAGCTAGTCTTTTTCTATAGATGGGTTGACATGATATGGTGGACCAATTTGAAAGAATGGGTTGATCTGAGACAACAATTGGCTGAACCTTTTACCACTTTCACAGCTAAGTCACTAACTAATTCATGCAGGAGCTCTCCAAGTGGGAATTTGGGACTGTCCTGAACATTTTACTGGGCAGCTCATGCGGTGCATAGCGTAATTTAAATGGTTCAATGTGTAGATTAGAATTCTGGGGAGAACTAGGCCCTACTTTTAAATAGCCAGTAGACATGTTCCTTAGTCAGGTGGGACAGTCTTTTGTACATGGTTAAGATAGGAGATATTTTGTACCTAGTTTTAAACAATCTGCAGCAATGGTTCACGAACTTGCTGGAATAGTCAAATGGACCAGCTGGATTATATGAACTGAGCAGAACAGCAGTGTGTGAAGTCTCACCAGATCCAGCCAAGATTGCTGCTGCAAGGACCCTTGCAACAGAAATTCCTGCCACTGGACAGACGTCACCAACCATCCTGGTTGAGAGATTTCATTCCCCACACAAAGCATTATGCCAGTATTTCAATCTTTTTGTTGTTGTTGTTTTTAAGAAGCACTCCTGAGTTCATGAGTGTCTTTGCCGCAGCTTGCTAATTATATATTCAAATGAAAGACAGGACCACATAGTTTGTAAATAAATACATGCACACTATTCATTTGAATAAGGGTCATAAAATAAATGCAAGAGTTTTATGTTAGAAGTTTATTTCTTAGTACTTAAACATTGCAGTATTTCACTATTTGAATATTGAAAAGCATTAGTATATAACCATTCTTTTCTGATGATTTCAGATTATTGCTTTAATTTCACATCTTTAAAATCTTGCAGTTTTTGTAAATATTGTAAAAGAAAACAACTTTTATACTGCATTCTTCTGCTTATATTTCAGCCACAACTGGACAACGCACCTTGTGTTTCTTGTCTTGCCAACATATGTGTATTCAGCATTCTTATGTAAATAACTTTATACATGAAAGAAGTTCTGCTGTGTTCAGAAGACCTCTGTACACTTACAAAGTCACTGAAGTATTTCTTTGTAGACTTAAGAAAATACATATCTATATAAATATAGATAGATAGATATGACAGCATCATCTCAGGAGATGTATTTATCACTCTAAGGGACTTGGGGTGGAATTTTGAGGCAAGGTGACCCCTGAAGCAACCAGGTTCCAACTGGCTTTCAAGTTGATGGCATCCTGTTAAATTGGATAGTTTTCCTTCTGGTAAATTGGTTGGAAAAAAATGGTGGCCTGCTCTTCTAAAACTTTGAAGGTCTGTTACACTCTGTATGGATTACAGAGCTCAGGGACAAAGTAGATTAAAGATGTTCTTTAGAGATGAGGCATTGCCCATACAGACTTCCTTCTCCCCCTGAAGTTGCTTGTATGCAAAGCACAGAGTTCATTAAGGTGGCAATTTTTAGGGGAATTCACCAACACACCTGGTGAGAAAGGTAGGTACAAAAACATACCTCACTTATCACAACATGGTTGATTCTGCAAGGAAAATGCATAATAATAATACTAGTTCTTCATACTATATGGGCCTGAGCTCCAAAACATACCTAATCATTCTTTTTGAGAGCTCAGTAAGATAATATAACTACACATCAACATAAACATAATCCTACCAACATCATACTAAACTCAGAAGAAATATGCACAAAAGGAAAAATAAAATGATGATTGGGGAAGATAATAAAGGAGGAAGCAGTTTGAGCAAGATCATCAAAGCATCTTTAAGAGATGGGAAGAAACCTACAATTTTTTCACAAACCACCATGCAATGTAACAATTGCTAGTTCTTTGAACTATCAGGTAATGAATGAAGTAATCAAAGCAAATAAAAAAATAAAAGTAATTTTCTACAGCCGTATTTTCTAGGAAGGGCAATGAGGAAATTCCTGACCCAAAGATAATTTTCGTAAGAAATTAATGTGTGCGCTTAACAAAGGCTGATGCCTCTAAGAAATATGTTATTGAGCAACTCAGAAAAACTCAAGGGCAGTAAATCACTGGGACCAGATGGTGCTGATGCAAGAATTCTGAAGGAACTGAAGTGTGAAATAGCAGAGGTAGCAATGCGGATATGCAATATATTCTTAATAAACCACACACTGTTCCCAAAGATTGGGAAGTTGTTATCTTAGGTTAAAAATAAAATAAAAAAAAAGCCATAGATGGTCTTTAGCATTACAGACCAGTGAGTCTTATTTCTGCTCGAGGGAAGCTGGTTCGGAATTTAATTAAAGACAGAGCAATACAGCATTTATGCAATTATAGCCCAATAGGGTATGGCTTCTTTAAGGGCAAACCTTTCAAACCACCGAGAAGTTTTAAATGACAATGGGAAAAAGAATGGTGCTCCTTTACTGACCAGGCTAATAATGTTTTATAGGTTCAGCACATTACCAAACACATGGGGATCACAGTATAAAATCGGATAGATACAAGAGCAGAAAAAGTACTTCATTTTACTTTCCCAGTGTCATGGTGTCATGAGAGGCAACCAGGTGCTCCTGCAGTGCTGAAAATGTAATTGAAGAAATGAAAGATAATGAAATGAAGATAATCTCCCTCCCTTGCTCCTGAACACCCTAATCTCAGGAGAAAGTATTCTCTGATGACCTTTCCAAGCAGTCATACAAGTAAATTCTATTGACTTCCCACTGATACATTTTTGTGCTTGCTTTTACAGGAATTGTAAGGGAGGAGTCATGAAAATTTAACTTTGAATAAGCAGACACCTACTTTGAAAGACTGAGAAACATTGCTTTATGGAATCTACTATCGTATTTTGTTATGGCCTCTTTTCTATTGCTAGAATTCTCATTCTCTACCTCACAGCTTGAAAAAAAAGGTAACTGCTAGATGCCCTGAGGAAGCAAGCATTCATCATTAATCTTCCCATCATTTCATCCTTCTTCCCATCCTTCATACCTAATTAGAACTGTGCAGAGAGGGGTAATTCCATTTCATGAATGATTTTATATTTTGAAATTTGAGTTTAATTCAGAATTGAAACAAAACAAAACAAAACTACCATTTCTCCTTGGTGAAAGAAAACACAGCCCTATCTCAAATGCTGAAAGATCTGGCTCCCCTAAAATTGTGTATCCTCAAAAGCCCAGAACCCATGGTTCTGGATTGAATCCACATGGCTCAAGATTAGCCAGCATGGATAACTGTCTCAAGGCTGTAAATTCTGGCAATTAGCTTGAAAAAATTGCTTGATGTTACGGTACTGGGGAGCTGTGGGCTCCCTAGCACAGTAGCAATCAGAATGGCTGGCAGCTGTATCAGCCAAGTTAATCTTGCTCAGCCAACCTCTCTCTGAGTAAGTAAAATGTCAACAGGGCACACTGTAACACCATGCAGATACATTAGCATGGATCCCAAAGCAATATATTCAAAGCTATATTGAATTCAGTTCAGGGTCTTGCTTGCTCAGCACCAGATCATGGCTCTCGGCACCATGCAGAGCCTTGCTTGCAGACCAGCACACCTAGGAAGCCAAAACTGCTGATGGATTGTGCAGCTGATTTACCTAAGATTCCCAAAAGAAGCACATCATATGTTTTAGGTCCAATTTACAAAACTTACGAAGCTTCCATCACGTTATTTTTACAGAATTTCTAAATTTCAACAAAACACTGTGCTCAGGTTAACATGACACCCAGTTAATAGGTATCCTGCCAATTACCTGAATATTCAATTGAGTTTATTTCTCTACTGCAGAGCCCTCATTAAGCTTCGTCCTTCTTGCACACTCCTTTTCAAATAAGTACTGTAACATAGATCGTGGAGTTTTATTCTATACACACTATAGTGCAATTGGTTGTTCTTCAGGCAATGCTTCAATACAAATGTTAAATAACAGCTACAATTATTTAATGTAAAATACAATTATATCAGAAGAGGCTTGAGTTGTTATTTGAAAGAGGATAATATATTTGCCAATTGCATGACAGCCTCATTTTTTTAATCTCGTAAAATAGTTATCTGGCACAAATGGTCAATATGTTTTCACATTCTTATTAGCCTCTTTGGTAAATCAGTAATACATTTATAAATGTTTATTCTTGACATACTGAATGTTATAGCTTCAAAACAAATTATTTTTCAGCATGGTATAAACAGAACAGAGAACTTACTTATGAAGGCTGTTCAGTTTCACAATAATAACACATCTGTCTTCATATCACTTTTCTCACTGTACAATACTCTTTTGTAATGCAAATATCACAAAGTAATGCAAACATAATGTTGAGCTTAATTGCCTTATGAAATCTTTATTCATTTTTTCAACATACATTATACTCACTCAACTATTCATTAACAGATAGTTTGCTATGTGGAGATAATATTTTTAATATGTAATGCAATTTATAGACTATAAAAGTGCTTACAGTACAAAGCTGTTATATAGGTCATTGACCTATATGGAAATTAATGAAGAAAGCTTCTTAAGTTATGAGTGCCAGAGAAAAAATGAGACATGCCAACAATGCAAATAGATCATGTTTATCTATGTACATCTTCTCTATATAAATCAAATCTCAGAGAAAAATCAATAAATCCAACTTTTTTTTTTTTCTAGTAAGCACTCTATTGTAGGTATCAAAAACAAAAACCTGCAAAAAAAAGGAAAGAATCTTTATGTATTACTCACTAGCTATCACTTGGGTGACATTCAAAAATTAAGATCTACCAATCTCCAATTTTCTAAAACAACTAGTGTTCATCACTAGATGTTCCCCAGGGCTCAATTCAAGGTCCAGTTAATTTCAACATTTTTTATCAATGATCTGGATGCAGGAGTGGAATGCATCCTTAGCAAGTTTGCTGATGGTACTAAACTGGGAGGTGCTGTCGACTCTCTGGAGGGACAAGAGGCTTGCAGAGGGATCTAGATAGATTGGGGCACTGGGCAATTATCAATGGCATGAAGTTCAACAAAGGAAAATGCCAGCTTCTGCACCTGGGACGGAGTAATACCGGACACAGGTACAGTCTGGGAGACGAGTGGCTAGAGAGCAGCTCAGCAGAAAGGGATTTGGGGGTGCTGGTTGACAGTAGGCTCAACATGTGTCAGCAGGGTACCCTGGCAGCCGAGAGGGCAAACTGCAGTTTGGGATGCATCCAAGACAGCATCACACAGACAGTCAAAATTGGTAGTTCTCCTGCTATATTCAGTGTTGGTGCAGCCTCACTTTGAATACTGTGTGCCGTTCTGGGCTCCAAAATATAAAAAGGGCGCTAAGATACTCAAATGCGTTCAGAGGAAGACAACACAGCTGGTAAAAGGGCTGGAAGGCATGTCCTGTGAGGAGAGGCTGAGGACACTTGGGTTGTATAGTCTGGAGAAAAGAAGGCTGAGAGGTACCTCATTGCTCTCTGCAACTTCCTGAGGAAGGGAAGTGGAGATGGAAACCAATGATAGAATGCGCAGGAACGGCACAAAGCTGCGCCAGGGGAGGTTCACCCTGGACATTAGGAAAAATGTCTTTACTGTGAGGGTGGTCAAACAGTGGAACAGGCTTCCTAGAGAGGTGGGTGATGCCCCGTGCCTGTCAGTGTTCAAGAAGCATTTGGATAATGCCCTCATCAATATGCTTTAACTTTTGTCTAGCCCCGAAGAGATCAGGCAGTTGGACTTAATCATTTTAAGTCACTTAAAACTGAACTATTCCACTCCATTCCATTCCATTCCATTCCATTCCATTCCATTCCATTCCATTCCATTCTACAACACTTTGCATGTAACTTTACATTTAATTAATACCAGCATCAGTTCTCAGTTTTGAGGTCAACTTAATTATGTCTTAATACTGAGACATGCTAAGAAAATTTTCTCTATTTAGATATAAATGCAGAAAAAAATGGAAATGAATGATTTATATTAACACTCTAAAGTTTCTGAAGTATGAATTAGAATCGTTTTCAAGTTATGGAAACAAGTTAAATATACACATATTTTTGTTCCATTAAATACTTTTTACTTAAGCATACTTAAGTTTTCAAGTGATGGAGAGTTCACCAGCATCCAACAGTTATTCCAGTGCTTAATACCATTTGCTATTTCTTGAGCCTAAATTAATCTCCCTTCTGGTTCTAATATTGATTGTTTTTATGCATTTTAAATAACTAATTTGATTCTATGATAAATCTACAGTGTGTTGGGAATTTTTATTCAGATTTCTTTAGTGCATTAAATACTTACAAGTCTGTGATCATGTCATTTTTTAAACTACTTTATGAAGGTTAGCTGGTTGAGCTCTTCTCTCCACAGCTCTGAAATGGGGTTTCCAAGACTTGTGTCATTCCGATAGCTATTTTTTTTTCAAATCCTGTCTTTTTTTTCTATATTCTTTAGAAAAGTGGAAGTAAGGAGCAGATTATCAATGATATGTTTAATATATTGCACCAGCTCTGAAAATCTAAAAGTACAGCTGTATGAAGTATCCTTTATTTCACACAAAGTCTTTGTTGTCTCTGTATTCACACTCAGTGTCATCATAGAGTTGCACCACATCACTCTCAAAATGTATGTTTAATTTAGTTGTTTGTCATGACCACTTCTGGAGCACCGTTTGCTTTAAAGTAATCATCTCCTTTCAAGTGTAATGCAAATGTAAAGTTTCTGCCTGCATGATTCAATCCATTTAGCATACTCTGTAGGACTGACTTGTACATATTATTACCATTTCAGTGATGCCAGTATGATCTTCAGAGTGCCAGACTATTTATAATGACCTACTCAGCTTTATTAAAAACCAACGGCATTTTAAGGATCTTATTTTCTTTTAGAAATGTTAGGAATAAGTTATTTAATCCTATACTTCTAAAAATAAATAAATAAATGCTTTCTATTTAGCAGTTTTCCTAATTAGTGTCAAAATAGAAAATATGGCTTTTTCATTGAAACTATGAATTTATCATCAAACTTTCCTGCAGGTGAAGGGGGAAAGCATTTATTGAACACCTTATGTTGTCTTTCTATGTCATTATTGATCTTCTACAACCTTTCTTTAGAGAAAACTAAATTGGAAAAAAAAAAACCCTGTAACACCACAGCATTATACTTTCCCATGTTCAACAGTAGCATTACGTTTTTTATATCCACTTAAGCACTGTCTTCTATGTCCCTGGTTGAATTCCTAAATGCATTTCTTTCATTGGCACAGTCACCTCCATGTGGGGTCAGTAGGTATATTTTCAAAGTCAGAGGAAAGATGGATAACAACTGCATAATATAACCCCCTAGTCTACTGTTGGCTCTGTCAGCAGAACTCATGAAAACTCATCTGTATGATGAAAATTCAACTATATAACAATGTAGGGCTGTAACAAGAAGTTGGAAAGAAGAATGATGTGATTCATTTCAGGTACCTTTTCGGTATAAGAGGGGTACCAAATGAAGTAAAATATGTGCATCATTTCTGTTGGTAGTGCCACATAGGAAGGTGACGCTGAAGCTCTACAGGTGCCTGGATGCAAAAAGAGGCAAGAAAGAGAAAACTGGGAGTGTGACTTCATCAGTATCCAGTTATTTTACTTTTTTAACCACAGAATGAATAAGAGATTCCATACTTGCAAATCAGTGTTGATCTGGGGCTTCTTATTTTGTATTCACCACTTCCTGACACATAAAAATATGATTTTATACATATGTGTGTGCAATTTTTTTAAGCTTCAGTGAAACAGTTTATTGTGTAGATGGCTGCAGGAACTTTAATCCCAATCATTAGGATTACATTGTTATCCTCTGTTCTCCTTGTTATACTGGGTATTCGTTCTTTGGTTATGTTAAATTCAAAATGTTAGGAGACAGTTGAAGGCAAGCAGATTATCACCCACTGTTTCCAGAAGGCATAACTACATAAAATCTTCTGGCAGCTTTGTAAGCAAGAAGGAACTGATCACGATTGGCCATTTCAGCACTGAATTCATGCATGTTTTCCTCAATATTCGCAGTTCCCATTCCTAATGGGAGCTGACAGAATGTAAATGAGTTTCTAAAGGAACCAGCAAAAGTGGCAATTTTTCTCATTTAATCTTCAGATGAGCTGTCTGTCTCCCAGCTGCTGAGCTTCATTAGAATTCCGAAACTAATTTCACCTATCAACACATGATTATTGGTCTGAGTGAGGTTTTTGGGATACTCTGAGTAAAAATCACTCTACAATGCAGAGTTGGCTCAATAAAATAAATAAATAAATAAATAGAACTGGCAGGCTTCAGAACAGTCAGTTCTTACCCTGAAGAAAACTTACATCTATCTTTGGAGTCTGGTAAAAGTTCATTCTATACAGATTGTAGAAGTAAAAAAAGTGTGTCATGTAGGAAAGCTAGAAAGAGATCAACCTTTATTTCTTAGCATAAAACAAGTTCCAAAGATTAATATTTCTGCCTAATATCAAAGGCCAGTATCCTAGCAATGACTGTTGTGAATTCCCAAACCAAAGAGTATATATGAGATTTAAGTTATAAAAAGTAGAATATACTGCAAATCAATAGAATCACTAATTGATTCTGCTATGTGAAGTGAGCTAGTTTTAAATATTAAGATTGGATAAATATAATTTTTTCCATGTCCTACCTGCAGTCATGCTATATTCACCTCCAATATTTATTCTTCTGTCACTTGTTCTTAATAAGCAATTAGCCATGTATTTTTTGAGATCCACAAACATTACTGAGGTCATCACAACTTTGTCATCCACTACAGGTACACAAAGCAAAAAATTTTACTTTTGTACATTACAGTTTGTTCATGAAATGACATACGTCTGCAGGAAATGGCTTTAATTGTTACCATGACACTATGTCCTTGGCACTGGACAATTGTATTGTGCTGTGATTGCTTCACATTTATTACTAGCAAATCTGTTCTCTGTCATTCATTTACTCCTGTAGTTTCCTTTATGAATCAGTGCATATTCATAACAAGATGCACTTCATTTCTCTCACTGCTTTGATTTGCGAAGCCAAGTTTCCACTAATCTTGCAAACTATCCTCTGCTCTCTTAAAGCACAGTTCATTCCTCACAATAATTCAGCTTCGACCTTGTTATCAACTACATCACAAATAATTTGTCTCTGTTGGTCTGTTATCAGTGCAGCTTGCATGATTTAGCTATGTTATGTAGGGCTAACAGAATGGCTAATAGTCTCAACCGGCAGCTTGTTTCTTAGAAATAAAATGTCCCTTTCCCCCGTGATATTATTGAATGTATCACAGAAGTCTTGAAATTTCTAAGTGGCTTTGTCTAACATTTTATATTCGCCTTCTTTCTCCCCAAAGAGCATTGCTCTCAGCTTGCACGACAATTTTGATTGTTTCCAACTTTGATTTCTCTACACTGCTACCCACTTTAACTTAATGCAACCTCTGACATGGGCATTAAGGGGCCACAGAGGCACTAAGCAGAGATAATGATGTTTACTTCTTATCCCTCAGTCTCATGGTATGGAGCAGTTTGCAAAAAGGGAAATGTACCACATCAGAGGTTAGCATAACCTGATACATTGGCTGCTGGACATATGGAAAGAAGCTAACGGTAAAAAAAAGAAAATCTGTTGTTCAAGGGCAAAAGGTTTGTTTTCTTTCTCCAGATGAGGATAAATCAGGAAATAAACAGAAAGTCTGGAATAAAGGAGGACTTGGCTTTGTAATTCCTTAATTCCTTTTCACTTCTATGGCTAGTGGAGTACAAGGGTTTCTAAAAAAATAAATAAATAAAAAATAAAAAATAATAATAATTTTAAAGAATAAGAAATAATCACATATTCATACAAATGCCACTTGTGTTTACTGTTTTAATCTCAACAGACATATTTCAATCAAGTTCTTATAAGGAATGAAATGTAAACTTTCAGCTAGTGTATATGTATTACAGAATGAACAGTGACATAGATTATGCCATATCATATGTGTAGGCTTGTATTATAGGCTTAAACAGGACATTCACATTATACAGCTCTAAGTAGCCTGCAAAATATACAAGATATATAAATGCAATAGCCTACAGTTTGTCTGAAAAACTTGTAACTGCATCAAAGATCCTTAACACTGTTCCAAACTACCATAATTAAGGTTATTTACCATAACAGTTTATTGTGCTTCTGTACTTCATGAATGTGTTACTACTTTACAAGGCATTCTGCAGGGTTACCACAGAAAGACATTATTATTCAGTACATAGTAAGTGACTTTAACAGGACTGTTTTTCATTTCCCATATTCATGCATTCAGTGTAGCTAATAACCCATAAAACACCTTTACAGTCAATTTAACCTGCTTTAAAATTGTATTTGTCAACCATACAACAAACTCCGCTTGCTGCCATTATTTCCACAGGTTATCACTCTACTAATACTTTACAGTAAAGTCAATGGTAAAAGTTTTGACATATCATAAAAGTGAATTTAACAGTGTGTTATCCATGCAACCAAAGTCTTTTTCCTGAAGAATGAACTCATCTCTGCCCTCTTTTTGTTATTGCTTGCTGTAATTAACTTTTGCAGTTTCTAAACCCTGTTTTCTCACTTTTCCTGGTTTTCTACTTCATTGTGCTTGGTGTTTCCCCTAAAGCAGTGTTACATGGATATGTGTGTGGATAGGAAGAACATAACACAGTTCTGAGGCAGATGACACGGGACAATATATGGAGAGTGGAAAAGGTAAGTAACGCTAATGGAAATAATCCCGGTAAAGTAATGATGCACCAAAAATCCAAAACAGCATATGGAAGAGTAATTTAATGTGTCAAAACTGTGGTAACTGGGGGGAATTACCTTTTATTAGCTGTAGTACTGTAGTATTATATTATATCTGTACTATTATGTTACCCAGTTATGGTAAGCCTTCTGTTTGAATGTGGCACAAAATAAATAAATAAATAAAATAAACAGCAGCCTTTTCCTTTCAAACTAGAGGTATCAATGTTTCCTCACAAGCTCAGACAAATCAATTCCTACCCTCAGGAGCACTCATTTTGATCACATACTGTAGAAACTAGCATGGTTAGAACACTTTCACAGTATCTGCCTGCGCACTGTAAAAGAGTCTTGGTATCTCAATACACATTTACTGGAATAAACACATTCTTACACTGAGTGTGCAATGAACAAAACTGTTCTTTGCAAAAGATTTCATAGCTCGCTAGAAATGTGGATAATTTGTGAGTTTCTTCTTGTTCTCTTTTTAGGTCAATATTCTATTTGATGGTAATTTTTTAACAAGTTCATTTCAGAGGCTCTCACTGACTGGATTTCTGCTCTTAGTTGATAAATCACTGATGACTCTTAATCTCATCATTAAAAAAAAAAGAAAAAAAAAAAAGCAGGTCCTGGGAGCAGATACTGTCACACAGCTTATTATGGATACTGTGTCTTAAAAGAAAAAAAAAAAAATCAGTACAAGGTAATCATTAAAATAGGAAAATAAGTACCTCAGTAACATTGAAATGAAAACCACCCTGAATTGCATAAGCACCTGAAGCTTAAACAGCACAGAATCACAGAATCACAGAATCATTTAGGTTGGAAGAGACCTTCAAGATCACCTAGTGCAACCTGTAACCTAACACTAACAAGCCCTCCACTAAACCATATCACTAAGCTCTACATCTAAAAGCCATGAGCAGAATATAATATTTGTTTCACAACAATACACTTGCTGTTTTTCAGTTCTAATAACAAACTTTTACCTCCTCATATGATTTAAGTTATCCCATTGATGGTTCTTCTTGTCTAATATATACAATATTTTTGTATGTTCATTAATATCTTCTGCTCTGATGATTTTTCTTTTCCTGATTGTGACTCATTAACATAATTTCCTTTTTTTTTTTTCCAAAGTGATTATGTTTTATCTTTTGTTAAAACATTCACCACTACATTGCATTGTACATAACATCCAAACACAATTTTAAAGAAAACCACCACCTCCAGGGCTCTTTATGGGAGAGGCGGTACATTGACAATCACACAGCCTCAGGGACCACTGTTACTTCCCTGAAATCAGTGAGATGACTTTCGTTTTTTCCAAAGCTGTCAGATCATTCCTAGAAATGTCTATTCAGATGAATGAGAAAAAAGTACAGCTGAGATTATAAAGCCACATTTAACTGAGTCTGAGTTCTTTTTCTCCTTTTCATCTTTTCTGTGTCGCGTAAACTTTTGTGCAAGACAGATTAAACATGTATTTGGGATATTCAAGGGAAGATGAGGATACAGGTGTGGCACTCCACTTGCTTTAACAACAGGACTGTCAGAGAGAGCATGAGTCATTGCTATATTCTGCAGTCTGTGAAATGGTTGATATTAAGAAAATCTCAGAAGTGGAATAACCTTATTTCAATCTTCTTTCTCTCTTGTCATCTTTATACACACACGGCATACATTATACTGAACCACTAGCCATGGTAAAACTCCATTTACATAAATGTGCTTCATGAATTGAACTTGTATTTTTTCTATCCTATTCTCTGGGTTTCCAGAACTGTTAATGCAGAGCTGCAGCTTTTTCATAGTTATAAATGTCATTCACAGTGGTAGGTTATACTTATTCATTTGCTTAATTAGTTCATTTATCAAATGGATGTGTTCCATTGTAGAGAAGCCTGATTAAAAGCCTGTCTTTTCTGTTGGTTGGTTGGACTCCAGCTCGGCTGTGAGTTGATTTCATGAAAACCAGCCAAAAAGTTTACAGAACGAAGACATGAGCCTGATCAATATCCAGTTCCTCCTGTTGTGTTCATAAGAACATTAATAACAAGTAATTTTTTTGAAATTACAGAAAATTAGGAATTTTCTTTCATTTGTCTGTTGAGGGCAGAGTTAAAATTGGCCTCATTACAATTATTATTTATATTGCATTGGTTTCATTGTGCGTGCTACAGAAGTGTAATATAGAGTCATTCAAAGACCTTAAATTGTAAAGACAGGAGACAAACGGTGAAAGGAGAAATGGAGACACAGAAAGGTGAAGTGACTGCTTAGAGACCATACAGCAAGTCACAACAAAACCAAAAATAGAATAAGTCTCCTGTCTTTCAGTTCACATTGTCTCCAAAATTCCCAGTAAAAGTTCATAAATTCTCCGAAATAAGTTCTCTAAATGTTGAATATCAGTTTTCTCACTGTCAATTGAGTGAACATCTGCTGTTTTCTTGGCAACAGTTCCAGCCCTTTTTGGGTGCATAATATGCTTTGTTCCTTTGTAGCATTTATCATGGTACTTCACGCATATAAATAAACTAAAATCATGCTAACTTAAAGCACATATTACAATACATTGCACTTAAGGGTTTAATAGAATGGGCACAGATCAAACTTTACAGGTCTGTTCATAATATTTTGTGTACATTTCTGTTAAAAACAGCTAAATGTTGAGGGAAATCCAAGAACTATATTTATGCTATGAAAAGCAAGGGTGAAGCAGTACCTATAGGATGAGGAGTTCTCTCATAATTACGGCATTTAATAGAGTATGAATGAATAAATTGTGGTCAAAGAGAGTCTGAGTGTTTATGAAATATAAGAAAGAATGCTCAAGACACTGGTATGTTGTTATAAGAGTAATGATTGGATTTTGCTTATCAATATATATTTTTTCCAAAGATCCACAGTAAATAATGGCCTAACACAATGACAGACCAAAAACAATGCTGGCAGATCAGCTGTAAAGCAAATGTAACATGGTTACTGGAAGCAACTGGTGGAGAACTAGGTCACAGAGACTGATGAAGTATCCTGGAACCTAAAGGAATAGTTGACCCAAGTGGTTAATGGTGAACTGTCATCAAGACTTGGTAATTTTGGTGAGGCCATTCTATACAGCATTCTAGATTTGACCTGTCATTGTAGGGCCCTGAAAACTCAATATGTCCTTCAAGTATAAAAAGCAAGTGGCATGAAACAAGAGAAGGTACTGAGAAGCTGCTCCAGAACTTAGTACAACCATAATAATCTACTTTTGTTTAATCACTTTGTGATTTGTATGAAATTTATAGTGCCATTTGAGCATTACTTTTCTAAAAATAACACATTAGAGACCCAACTGGAGCTAAATAAAGCCTCAGTCATAAAAACAGTCTTGGTGATTTGGAGCCCATCAATGGGGTTTACTGAAATCAATCACAGAATTTGAACTCATTGAGCAAACAAACTGCAGAAGTTCTTGGCTTTAGGTCCACGTTTTAATTTTATCCCAACCCCATAAAAAGGCAAGATTGCAGCCTTCCTATCTTATTTCCCATCCCAGATCTTAATTTTCATGGGAAAGAAAGCTGGAAGCACAGAACAGAAGGAGCGGGAGCAGGTTTGAGCTGGTTCCTCATGAGGACCAGGAGGAGTTCAAATGCTCTATGGTTTGTATGCAGGTACAGAAAGCAAAAGGTCTGCATCCCACTGATTCTCTTGCCAAATCAGGGACCCAAAGAGCAGGAATATTAACACTATAGCCAAGTGCTCTGAAGTTTACTTCTGCTCGGTTAAAAGTTTTAGAGTTTTTTATTTCTTTTCATCATTATATATGCACTAATTCACTATTTGACTATTTTAATAACTTTACTTCAAATGCCTGTCAGATATAAGAATACACCATTCCCACTGTAAAAATGGGGAACTGAAATACAAAGGATATGGTTCATATCACCTAATTTCTGCTTTCTAAAATTCAGTCATTTTATCTATATAAACTGTCCAGATCCTGCAAGAGTCATTCAGGTTGGTTCAGCTAATTTTAGCTAAATTATCCATCTACAAATCAATCATGTAATCTAAACTCATCTTCACAATTCCATCTACAAAGAAGAGAGGGCTAGACATCTCCTGATTCATTGTGCATTTCTGATACCTATCTTAAGTATTTTAAGATGGAATGAAACATTTTCTAACACTTCTTTCCCTGTCATTGACTCTGGATGCAACCTACATGTTTATTTGTCTAAGGAAGAGAATATATAAACTTAGAAAGATACTTTCTTCAGTTTGATATTCTCTGATTTTAAAAGAAGCATCCTGTTTTCCTTGTTGTTCAGTTAATGAATTATAATCAATCATCAATATTAGTTAAGGCAATGTATATCTCAACTTCCTTCTTGATTAGCCACAGAAATTGATAAACTTTGAAGTGCTAGAGAGAGGAGTAAAAGAACTCAAAGCAGAAAAAGATACTAAAACCCTTGAAAATAACTTGTTTAACACAACATATATTCTTAAACAAATACAACAGAAGAGCATAAAATATCATGGATGCAGATTTTATGAACTCTGAATACACTTGCACGTTTGCTAAGGTTGCTGAGATAGCTGTGCACAAGGCTGATCTAAAGACAAAGACGTAGACTATTGATATTCTAAGACAGAATATTTCTTCTTTGACAAAATACTGATCTGGAGGTGGATTTCTGTATTTTAATTCTAACTTCCTATCTCTTCAGTTTGCAACATAATTATTTTCCCTCTTATTTTCATGTATCTTTTTTCATCACACTTCAGTTTTCTTAAGTTTATTCTTTCACTGCATTTGGCTAAATTCACAAATGTCTTATTTTCATCATTCTCCTTATGAATCCTTAGTCTTACTACTTTTCAGTGTCAAATTCAGTCTTGTATTTCTGGTACCTTGATTCTGCTAGAAAAAACCCACATTGCTATGTTGTTCCCTGCTGTTCATCAATCTTAGTCAAGTGATTTCTATTCAAAGCTAATCAAATAAGTCATTTGGTATTAGCTAATTATAGAAAAAAATAAACTTTCCATATATAGACAGAAAGACAGAGAGCAAGAGATGCATATACAGTTCTAATTATTTTAATTAATTCTTTAGTCTGCTAGTTCTTTAACTATACATGTACAACTTCTTGTAAGCCTAAGGTCAAAATGCTTGTTTGCCCCTTACTTGCTTTTAGTAACTTAGCCAACAACTAAAAGGGACACCAATGCGAACTAGGTTGTCCAATTAGATAAAAATTAAAAACAAACAAACAAAAGCTATAGATAACAAACCAAATAACAGAGATTGCACGAAGGCAGTCTGACTGTTAGGACATTTAGCATATGACAGAGGAGATCGGGATTACCTGAGAGCAAACACACACATTGTCATCCCAAATGAGTTCCATAAACATCAGGCTATGAGTTAAACACCTTGAAAAAAAAATTGTCTTCAGGACGATATTTCACATTTTGTAAGTAATAGCATTTTTATTAGACTGCAAAGAATGGACATTTAAGCACACAGTCCAGTGCCATAAGCTTTTATCAATTGTTCATTTAAATAGGACAGTTTCTGCACGAAAGACTGAAGAAGAGCCACTACAGATCTATCTATCAGCCACTAGGCTGATAACAAGGATAATCAGAAAGAAATTAGGGGCTTGAATGCAGACATCCATTCAGTTGGGTCTGGAAGAACCACACACCTATAAGACTGTTTGTGGACAGTATGCACAAAGCATTTGTAACAACAGTTCAATAAATAGTCATTAGTGAATTTGAGTTGATAGCCAAAAAAAATGCCTTTATTCCTCACATTGTCCTAAAATAAAACTAAAATTATTTATGGGACTGGTAGAATATAATGTTTCTATTACCTTTTAGCAGCTCTGTAAACTTTGGTTATAAAGATCAAACCAAGGACAAGGTAGGACAAAGCAATAAAAGAGCACTGTTTTGTACTGAGAATGGTGATGCAAAGGTGCGAGACACTGGATTCAATGAAAGTCTTTAAGTTGTGAAAGAAGAACAAGATAAAGTGTAGGGAGCAAATGGAATGAGATAAAGCCCACAGAACAAAATTGGTGAAACATGGAAACTCCATTGTAATGACAGGTTGCAATGTAAAGATTATATAATATAATACCATCCTCCACTTCACATCAGATAGTTAAGTTAGAGAAGCATGTATAATTATTAGAAAATACCATTTTCTTTATGACAATGTGGGATTCTTATTAATATCAAATAGATCTAAGCCAGTGTTGTTAGATTTTGTGTATTATGTTCACATGCTTGACGTTTATAAATTTTCCTGTTATTTATACCAATTAGGATTTAAACATAAAATCTGTAAACAAAATTGAAGAGCCTACTCTTTAATGTGTAGCAAGGTTGCAAGATGTCTCACGTACATCTTTTTACATATATTTCATGATGAAAGAATAGGGAGCATATGTATATATCTAATGTTGACAGAACACCAAAATAGTTGGGTACTACTACACTTTGTTTGCATATATATACTGTTTCAAAGATATAATAACTAAGTTTTCTGCATGAGTCTACTAACACTATCTACAGTTTTCAATATTCTTCAGATCTGTGAATTCTATAGCATATAGACTAAACGACTGCATAACTGTAAATTAAGGCTTGCCTTAATAAAATATTGGTTTTTGCTTGTTTGTTTGTTTGTTTGTTTTAGCAGACTACTGAAAAGACTGAGGTACTGCTAATGGATTTGGATAATTCTTGCATTATGTCTAGGTAATATTTATAACATTTCATGCATCTCAGGCATTTCTTTTTTTTTCAATGTCTCCCTTTAACAATTCTTACATAGTTTTTTAAGGCACTTGGGAAAGGACATTTCACAACCTACTCCAACAATCCTTGCTTCAAGATCAGCAGCTTGAAAGGTACTGTTTGGCACTGCAAATTAGAATAACTCTGAAGCTCATCCAGTGTATACCAAACATTAACTCAAGACCATCAGCTCTTAGAAAATGTGTTAATAAGGCCAACTATAATGTTAACTCCTTTATCCAGGTGAAACAAGGCATGTGTGTGCAAGAAAGCATGTTTGCACACCCCATTATCTAGTTTCACTTCATGTTCCAGACATATCTCAATAGTTCACTGTTTAAGAATTCACTTCTCATTGCTTTGTACAGGTGATTACACATATACACACTATGCTATTGAGTACACAGTGCAAGGGACTGTTAACAAATGTTCTGTGCCATGGATGAGGTGCGCATAATTACAAAGACACAGACCTTGTTTTCATTTTGTTATTTTTCAAATACCTGTTTTAAAACAGGTAGCAAAACATTCTTACTCCCAAAAATATTTTCAGTAACAATGTGATATCACTTTCCTTCTAGAGTCTAACATTTTTGGTCTCTGCATTTGTCCCTTGTCAAATAATAGTTTGAAGGATCTAAGAATGCTTACTTTTCCTTTCTTTTCATGTCTCCCTATCTGTGAGGATAACTGAGGATGCATTCATTCTTTAACTATCCACGGTAGCAGTTTTAACATGGATATACAGCTTTCAAGACCTAAGCAGATATCTTTTCATGGAACTATGCTAACCCATGAAAATACATGAGATAGCTCAGAGCTAAATCAGGCAGGCCTTAACACTGCACCATTCTGATATGGCCTTCCTTTTCTTGGGGCTACTCTCAAAGAGTGAATGAAATTCATAGCAGCTAAAAGCCATTTTAAACTCCAACACCTTTTTTTTTTTTTTTTTCTCCAAATACAGTGAAATTGTCTTTGACCTGAATTCTCTCACAGAAGTGCATATACTGTATACATAGATATAAACAACTCTACAAAAGAAAACATATCTTTCACAGAAATACCATAAGGAGATTGTGGTGGGGTAAATACCATGCATGTATATGTTGAATCACTTGTTGCATGACCATGTGATATCTAAATACTTAACCACAGAGAGCACTGGTGTTGAACTGATTCATACAGAGTATGAATTTCCCTAAAGAAATACCATGTTCCAACCTAGTCTGTGGATTTGACTCCTTAAATAAAGATAGGAAAGATCTTCTATGGACCAACTACTGATTTCTCTCACAGTCAGTCTATTGCCCTGCAGTTATACTTCAGTGCACTGGGAGCTGCAGAGAGGAACTGTTATATACAGACCACAACCCTGTGCTGATCTGAGCAGGGTGAAGGAGATAGAGCAGTCAGGAAGAAAGGAATGAAGTTGACCTAGGGAAAAAGAAAGGTGTTGCTTTAACTTTTGTCTCTGTTTCTCATTATCCAAATCTATTTTAATTAGCAATAAATTAAATTATTTTTTTCCCAAGTCAAGTTTGTTTCACCCATGACAATAATTGGTGAGTGATCTCCCTGTCTTGATCTTGACCCATGAGATTTTTCATCTTATTTTTACCCCCTGTCCTGTTGAGGAGGAGGAGTGAGAGAGTGGCTTGGTGGGTGTCTGGCAGTCAGCCGAGGTCAACTCAACAATGGAAAAAAAAAAAACACAAACATGGGAATCCCATCCCCCCTTTCCCAAAGAAATCCTTTGTGTACTTCCCGGGGGGAACATGTCTCAAAGAAGAACTGAAATCAGTTCAGACAAAGTGAGACAAATTATTTGCATACCACATCCCACATCAGTGAGCAGGAACTTTTTGAGTTCTTCAGATCTTTTAGGTCAGCAGCTTTTAATATTATTTAACATTAATTTATTAAAATTCCAATTAAACAAATTGATAAGATGTTATTATATTTCACTGCAGTTAAGAATTCAAGTTATTTATAAAATTTAGTATTTTGGAACAATAACACAGTAGAATTAGTCATGCTTGAAAGGCACCATTATACATACAGATCTTCAAGAAAATGTTTTAAAGAGGCCGCTTCAAGTAGATGATTACTATTTATTCACTGGATGAATAATATTCATCTCTTCCCCATTTATTTCCATGGGGCTCAGCTACAATCTCCTCAATATTGATGAAGGTTAGAAAGAAAGACACTACCTCTTTGCCTTTACATCATGTAAGCTTACAATGAAAGGAGAAAAAAAAAAAA
>VXAA01004714.1:209300-256527 GCA_013399115.1 Anseranas semipalmata
TAGTTATACTATCTGTGGAAAAAAAAAAAACCTTGAAGACCAGAAAATATGTAAGGGAACTGACTTCAGGAGTTAATCTAACTCCACCTAGTGTTCAAAGAAGAAATTACTACTTTCCTAGTTACGTTTTAAAAATAAGGTGTGCATGGAAAAATGAGAAGAGAAAGCCTTATGAAGAGGCTAGAATTGTATTTTAATTGATTTCTAGAGCAATCTTTAAAGATTTAATAGTGCCACAAAGCAACATCTCTGTGCTATTAAGTGGAAACTACAGAAGCTAATAATTAGAATACTAGACCAGAAATCTTTAAAAAATAAATAAAAAAATAAAAAAACTTTTTCAATTACCAGTTTGAGTATCTATAATTTCATGCAGTTTTCAGTTTTGTAGTGACTTTTTAACCTACAAATTTTCCAAAATTTTCTAAAACATTAGCCTGCATATCAATTACACATATTTGCATATTTTGAATAACTGAAACACTTTGGAATTATTGGTCCCCTGCTAAATGACTTAGATGAAGAAAGGACTGGTGGAAAAAGAATTAAACATCTTTATAAAATTCAGGAAGTCCCTGAGAAGAAAAATCCCATAGCAAATTTTTAAAATCATTTGTGGATATGCATCATAAAACATTAGAGAAAAACAACAGAATCTTTTGGGTAAAGGGAGGGATTTTGCCTTCAAACACTCCTATTTGGAATATTTGTAACTGATAATTCATTTGGATGTTGCTTCCTTTCCTGCTCCCAAACTGCTGCTGAGCAACTCAGGATTTTCTCACTTTAATTTATTTTTGCTTAATTATTTGCAGAGTAACTGCTACTATTGCTTGATCTCTTTGTTGTTCACATATGCTTTGCTACTCTTGATTCTAAATTAAAAGCTGGTTTGATAGCCCACACAACAATTCCACACGACAACAGATAGCCAAACCCATGCACACTAGGCAGTACGCACAGAAAATGACATTTCCAATAAAATAATGAGGTTTACTTGGTTGGTTTGGGTTATTTTGCTCATTAATATTTGTGCTGCAATTTGAAACATCATTGCACACTTCAAAACACAAACTATTACAAAATCTTTCTCTAAGAAGTTTGTGCTCCTTACCCTCATTTCCCGAAACGAACAGTCAAAGCTCAAGAAATAAAATTTGACCTATTCTTTTACACAAAATGAAAAATGTAAGCCAATTTTCTCAACAGTATCTACGTAATAGATTTTGGAACCATAGTTCATTATCCATCTACTCTAGTTTACATTTACTGATAATGTGAGTCCTTTTCTAAACCTATTGTCAACTGCTATATCTGCAAATAGTACAATAAGTAGTCTTCAGAATGAAGTATTTAGAGAAAAAGACAATCATCATGAGATCTTGATTGGTCAATTCCTTACTGAAATTCATAAGGTTATTTGAAGAGTTTTTATTAGTTGAGAGCCATAGAAAACACCTTTATTTCAGTGGTATATGAATAATCCCTTGTATGAGAACAATCTCTTTGCAATGATATGACGACTTTGTAACAGAGCGTGTCGAATTCTTAATCCTGGTATTGTAAGTGAATATAGCAGATACCTCACTGAAAGAGAATGAAAATCAACAGGCTTGAATAGCTTTAAAAAACTCTGAACTTTCATTGAATTCAACTGTTTAAAAAGAAATTCTGACCATTTATAGAGCAAATCAGAACCTCAGAAGTTTATTTTGTCATAGTATCAGTGGCTACTCAAGAATGGTGCACATTCCCCATAAGCCAATAAATGTGCAAGAGATGCTTAACAGCCACATTATTGTTTCTAATTTAGTCTTCAAGAAGCAGCAAAGCAAATTTCAAAGACGCTATTGTTTGCCAATAAAGAGACTCAACATTTCCTAAGATGCTATGATTTCAGTTTACAGAGGTATTTACACTTCTGTTTACAAAAACATATGCACTTTAGGTCAAAATGGACCCCAGCAGCAAATGTGAAATAAGAACCAAATCCAAACATCTTCAAAATAGGCCCTATGGTTTGGTTTTGAGTTCAGCCTGCTTTATACATAGCACATTTTCACATACACACACACAAATATATATATAGAGAGAGACCAAAAATGCCAGACAGATATCTGTTTTTTTTCTTACCATAATATCCTGTGCTAAAGAATGAATAACAGACAATTGTGACAGAGCCAATGAATTTTCACAGCTATTTTGTTATGTTGCTATAAGCATAAAACTTGGCTTCGGATCCGTACTTCCCAATTTAAAGGGATGGGAAAAGTATGAATTACAGCTTTTTTTGTGGCGATGTCTTTCTGTTTACTGTGTATCTTCCCCATAACAAAGTCTTGAACGGATCAAAGGAAAGTAGTGGTTCAAGTATTATCAACACTAGCAAAAAAGAGAAATTTTGGGGTAGGTGGGGGAAGTATACATACTTAATAAATCTGATAGCTTGAAATAAAAATACCTTTAAGAGATTTCACTCTTGCATGATGAAAAAAAGTAATTGTTATAAAGCAGAAATAAAAGAAGAATAGATCAGTCATTCTTTTATGCAAAATATTCTATGAAGCTTGACATGTTCACGTGCTCTTTTAAATGCAAGGAAATATATTGCAGATTATTTGTTTTGATTTATTTGTAGAAATTATTGTATTGATCCTCAACACAGAATCTCAATTCTATATTTAACACAAAGAAAGAGAAGAACTAGTAAAAAACTTTGAGGATGGGGACTGTACACATTTTCTTCACAACATTTTCCATTTTAATACAGCCCAGGTAAATGAATGTCATTACGGCTTGGGTAGGAATTTATCACATCAAAATAAACTGTTTAACCCATTATCACAAGCACTCTAATATTTATCTATGCAACCCGTGAACAGATGCTTACATTATAAGAGGGAATCCAATTCACCTGTGATCTCAGTTGTTCTCTGGATGTGCCTGTCTTTCTCCATTTCCTGTGTAGGACCTGAGGATACCTTTAGGGGGTATCAGTTCAGGGGGGTGATGCCCAATTTGGCTGGGCAGCTAAGAGTTTTGGCAGTCTGAGTTCATTCTAAACAAACACAGGTGAATGCAGGCAATGCAGAAGTGAACAAGAAAACAAAATGAAGGTACATGACAAGCAAAAGTTATAATGTCGTTATATTGAAAGGACTAGGAAAAAAAAAAAAAGATGAGATTAACGAGATCTAGATTCAGTCCACTTAACTTGAGATAGCCTGCTAGGTTAGGAGCATCACTCACTCTAGGTTGCCTTTACAGAAAAACAAATTAGAGATTGGAACCTCCAGAGGGTAATTTATCCCACCTAAGAACCAAAACATCTCTCAAGGTTAACTACAGGGAAAACCTATAGTGCCCTTGCTTCCAGCAAGGGTATTTCAGTTTGATTTCTGTAGGTGTACTTGAGCTTTAGTAAGAGAGGGGCAAAGGAGCAAGAAAGAAGTAGGACTTGGAAAGTGGTAGCTGGGAAATGAGCAAAAGTTAAAGAGCCTGAAAGAGAAAAGATTAAGCGGAAGTTAATCACAATGGAAGAGGGAAAAAAAAAAAAAAAAGGAAACTGAAGTACTGAAGAAAAAAGCAAGAAATCAGAAGGAATTCAGAACAAGAAACCTTTTTAAAGAAGTTTAAAGGAGCAGAGCTAGCACTAATAGCATGCATTAAAAAGCCATGCTGCATTTATTACTGTTTTTCTTATTTTTATATTGCAGTAAGCTAGAAGATCTCTAGCAATTGGTCAATGTCTGTCTGTACACCACGTGTGGTACATGTATAAAGTTCACGATTCTTTGAATTATACTGGCCATTTTAATGCTTTAAACACCTCAAATTATGTCCAAAAAAATACATCCAGTCAGGCAGAGAAAAATTCTCTAAAGACCTTTGGTAAAGTTTCGGATTCTACTGAGAGCCAATGTCAAAATTTCCATGAATAATAGTTTTTCAATATATATATTTATTCACTTTAAAAAAGGTGAGGGGTAAGTATGCACAAAATGAAAAGGCATCTTAAACTGATTTTTAAGCCATCTACAGTAAAACAGGGTAACAACATAATTCATTGATTATTATTTGTTGAGCAATGTACATCTCGTCAAGTAAATGGCTAAAATACTCCAGTTCTCCAGCTGAACAGAAAAGCTATCTTTGAATTGGGAGTTGTGCAACTAATAAGCACAGTTAATTTACATAGGGTATTTAAGATGTTAAATGAACCATAAAGGGCAGATGCCAGAGACAAATAAACCTCTTCCCTGTAAGGGCAGATTTTCAGGGACTGGGTCTCCCTTTCACATTGATGCAGTGTGCGACACTGTAGGACCTGGCTATCACTGTCTATAAATAGCTTAACCTTCATCTCTGTGTGGTCTGTTTAGTACCATATCCTGTCAATTAAAGAAAATCAATATCTGGCGCTTTTATGCTGAAAACATGGAGCCCCCCACTTTGGAGGTAAATAATTAGTTCAGAAATGCTTCAGGCAATAATTAACCAAACTAGACTTATTAAGAACACTTGCCTACAGCTTTTTCCTTCTCAGAGGTGTTTAATATCTATCACATAACTTCTAAATGATTTAGATTTAAGCATTTCAGCTTTTAACAATGCTACAGTTAATATTGTTTGACTGGTTACTCTGTTACACAATAAATTATTCTCAAATCACAACACCTTAGTGAACATTTAGACCTCGTGTTCATTTATTTCAGTCTACAAAGAGAGAAGCACATGAATTGTTTGATTCAGAAGCCTCTGATTTATATTGCTGTTCAATACTCATGGAGAGGGGTGATTGTACTATATGTTTCCATTTCAAAAACAGATAATGGATTTGATACTACAACACATCTGCACACAGAACTGCCATTTAATCCAGCAAAAGTTCAGTATGAGAGCGAAAGGCTAAACCCCTTGGACTTCCATGGGAGCTTTGCCATTGCCTTCAGAAGGAATAGGAAGTTACAGAAGTCTTTTATGGTGAAGTCCAAAGATGTGTCCAATATATTGCAAGTTTACCTCATCTGACTCAATGACACAATAGAAAAATGTCATTTTTACTGGTAACCAGCAAGCTGCATTATGGCTAAACAGCTGGCCAGAAACAGGGAGAAAAAAAGAGGGAGAGGTAACTCTATGTTCATATTTTCCATAACCAGATGTGGAATTATCATCCAATCAAGACCCTCAAATTTACTCAGTTTTGAAAGCATTAATATTCCTGCTGGAGTTCTCAAATACATCTAAATGCTTTGAAGGATCAGGGCCTCCACCTACAGTTCTGTTGCTTTTAGGACACTGGAATGTTGTCATGATGAAGGCAAAAAAATACTTCGTATTTTTGTGTTTGTTGGTCCTTTGATATCCTCATTCTCAGTGGACAGATATGTTCCTGCCACCATTCTTATGCAAGTAATTTTCAGGAGAACAGTAGAATTTCGCAGAGTTGGGTTTGGGGTTTGGGGTTTGGTGCTTGTGTGTGTGTGTGGTTGTGTGCTAATTAGATATCCAGCTTTCATGTTTACAAATCTTGACGAAAAACATTTTTGACTAGTACATTTACACTAACAAAAGGAAAGAATAATCCTATATCCCAGCTTTGTAACTAAACAAATTAGCCATCTCTAGCCCCTCAGAGATCAGTGAAACAGAAACTCCGTATAGAATACTATCCTTTTCTTCTCCTCTAATTGAACTGCTTGATGGATAAAATTAATATTGTAGGTAACCTATCTCCTCCTGTGCCTCATGAATTTCATAGGCATAAAAATATACTTCATCTTATAAGGCTTTAAAAAAAAAAAAACTATAGAAATTAACAGTCCTAGATTACTTTCTATATTTTATAGAAACCATGTCATCCATTTAACAATGTAAACGTGGCTAGTCAGGAAAATCAAACATAAAATCATAATGATTTACCCTATAAAGCAAAGAGCATACTAAGGGGAATTGAGACACCCTGAACTAAAACAGAAGAGAATTGTTTTGCTTTTATTCACCTATCAATCTTGAAACGCAGAAGTACAAATAATGCAAATTAGACACTGGCTTAAGTTACACACCTAGGCTTCCTCTACAATCTCTACACAGGGATTCAGGTCCCTTGCCACTGGCATATATCTTACACTATATGTGACTTTTCTCTTGGAGGTGACCTATTGGCTGTAAAAGGGATATAAACAGTTTATAGTAGAGACAAATTTTGGCCTAATTTTAGTTGTATATCATGTCAGCAGCTACATAACTTGTTTGGATTCTCATTAAAGTCAACAGAGATCTAGCTAGTAATTTGTATGCAATTCACTGGACTAAGTACTGGTGTCTCCCTTAGAAGAAGGTAAATGTTTCTCAAGACACTATTAACTGCACTTAAAAGATCTCCACTAACTGTAATGGAAGCCCTAAAATGGCTCACCTATGATTGAGGCAGTTAAAACTGAGGCAAGAAAAATTCTGCTTATGATGCCTAGCTTTTAGATATATAAATTTAGATTAAATGAGCTTTACCTATTATTTATTTTGCACTAGACCTTTCTCTGTCCATTATCTTGAAATTTCTTTTACATGACAATGCCATATCACATGGATCACATTTCCACTTAGCTCTTTCATTTTTTTTTATTACTGAACTCAAATGCATCAACACACACATTCTGTTAGTACTGAATGCATTTTTTTTTCCTTCCATGTATTTAAATTCTAAAGGTTAATTCAGATACAGTACTTCAGGCTACATCTGTAAGAGGTTTAATGAAACAACAATCTATTTCACACTAATATTATTTAAGTGACATTTATTTATTTATAGTTGAGGTCTAATAGGAGGGAAAGTTCTAATAATGCCACCATATGTTTATTTATTATTTTAGAAAAACTTCCAAGGAAGTAAAGTATTCATTCAGTTAGTATGTTTTATACGTTTGTAAAACAACATAATGTGAGTACATACGTATCTTTTTTAAGATGAGTTTGAGCTCAGCATGAGTAAAAAATTTTAAAGAGAAAACATGTAGTCACCTGAAAGTATTGTAAAAACACTTTACTGATGATCATTTAATTTTCCAAATAAGATGCTAAAAGATTTTTTTTTTTTGAAGTCCAAGGTTACAAGAAAATAAAGCCAAATGGTCCATTTTATTATTTCACATCCATTACAACCTCATGGGTAAATGGTAACCTTACTATGAAAACAGATTGATTAATTTTCCATTTACTCCCATATTTTATATCCTTTCATTGATCTTCACCTTAGTTTTGTTCTTTTGACATTCATGGATTGTTTACCACAGAAAGTCTGATGCACCATCGCTAGTGCTGCTCCTGTGTTCACTGTGGACCTGACTCAGGGTATTATTGCAACCATTTAACTCAGTTTTTAATGTGTTGAGGTAAGCGTAAATAGAAGAATAATGAAATCCCAATTCAATTGAAATCACTGACAGAAATCCCATTTGTATTCGTGTCAGAACTGTACCCATTTGATGTCTTAGGCATAGGTGCAGTCAGACATCTACAATACTAGGTTGTTTTCCATCCTTGTTTTAACTTCTTTGCAAACATGCTCCCCATGAGGGATATAGGGACAGTCTTAATTCTCTAACTCTATAAATGCTAAGAAGCTCTACATGGTGTTGAGGGGGGAAAAAAAAAAGGAAAGGAAAAAAAAAAAAAAAGGAAAAAGAAAAAATAGCCAAAGACTGAGGGAAAAGAGCCACTTGACAGAATCTAGAGATAGGATGCTATGCAAACTGGAAGAACATGAGGAAATGCAAATGGAGAACAATAACCTTAATGTGGATAGTAGTTCTTATAACTGCATGACCATAAGTCATCCTTAACAAAAGTTTATCATGAAATAATCATATAAGCCTCTGCATGAATAGGTAAAGAGCTCAGTCAAACATCTGCAACCATTAGCTTGAGGGAGGGAGGTTGACTACCACTATCAAGATTGTCAGCTGAAAGCTTTTGGAACAATCTTACAATACAATTACATTTCTGTGTTCTCAATAAATTGCCTGCTGTATCATCCAGAAAGATTTCCAGTAGAGTTTCCCTGGATTTATTGTGAAACTACATTCATGGAAATTTGTAAAAAAATGGACAGTTTTTAGATACTTTCAACAAGAAAACATCCAACAAGTATTTAACCTCTGAACCATCAAGCATCTTTGAAGGTAGTCAGGTGATGTTTCTAATCAGGTGAAAAATTCAAAATATATTTTGTTTGAAGATATCCCAGAGTTAGCACTTGAGATTTTTTTATAATTTATGTCAGTTTTTTAATATGCTGTTTGCTAACCACCTATTAATTGAGGAACTTTCAGGGTATTTAAAGCATCCTACATCACAATTGACCTTGTCTGTATCAGTGGAAAAGCAACAGAGCACATGTATGAGTTCAAAATATTGGCATTTTCTCTGACATGTTAGCAGTGATGAGAAAAGCAGATGGAAAAAACATATTAGATATTGATCCCTTTCTCATTCCTCCATACTCTTTAATTAGATTTAGATCATAAACAATGGTACTGTATCTTGCGGCTGTATGCATTAAATGGTGGCCTGACCAGTGTCTATGTATATGTTAAAGTATTAGTCAAGTTGAGTAATTGGATATATATAGTATAGAAATATATATATAGTAAAGTAAGTAAGTATAAAATAATTGGATATATGCCCATAGTCATGTTGCAAAGTTTCTTCAAAATTACATTTTTGAAAAAGTACAATGCACTTTAGAATGCATTATGGGGAAATATACTAACCTCTCTTTTAAGAAAAGGAAGCAAAGCTACTCAAATAAGGATGCATTTTTGAAGATTATGAGCAGGCAATGAAATTGCATAAACAAAAGTGAGTTGGATCAAGGGTCTGCTCTGTGAAAAACAGAAATTTAATTTAAGTCAACTGTTTTCCTTTTCTCCACCTTTCTCATCCACCATCGTTGGATTAGTAAGTCTGACATGTTTTTTTCTATTTATCTCAATAGACAATTTTAATGTTGTTTAAAACAAATACTTCAAAAAACTCCATGAAATGAAATTTATCTTTATGTGCAATTAAAGTGACTGAATAATTTGGAATTTTCCGTTTTGTTACATAGTGAGGTAGAGTAGTGATGAAGCATACTCTTCTCAGTGGTGCCCAGTAGGACAAGAAGCAAACTGAAATACAGGAATTTGGACTAGACAATCTCCAGAGGTCCCTGCCAACCTCAGCTATTCTGCGAAAGGATCAGATGTTACAGAATGTCAGGTAACTTTTAAGTTGTACTAATATTTGCTTTCTCTTTGAAAAGCATTGCATGAATATGTTGCTGCCACATTTTCCAGTATTTTCTATTACAGTATCAAAATTGGCAGTTTATTTTTTTGAAAGTAGGTTGCATTCCACCATGGTGAGATGGACAGAAAGTCCAGCATGGAGCTCACACGAGTTGCAGATTCCTGCTCAAGGCTATCCAGTTAAAACAATTTCCAGAAAACAAATCCAGAAAAAAAACAATTTTTCTGAGGTTTAGCAAATCCATTTTTTTCCTTGTAAAATGCTATTCCTTCCATTCATGTCTAATCCACAAAAAATGCAATCAACTTACCTGTTCCCTACCCCACCTTCAAAGCAAGACCAAGACCAAGCCTTTTGTGAAGGGATTGGGAGGGGAGAGGAAGTGGAGAAGAAGGTAGAAGGACCATCTCCCTGTCATTTTTGTTATGAACTCCTATTGCTATAGACTTCATATGGGAGGTATGCAGCAATGGGAGTGTAACGGTGTGCTCTCCCCCCACCTTCCCAGCTTTATCTCCTGTAACACTGCTTAAGCAGATAACCACCAGTGGCAGTCATGATGGATGCCATCTGGTTTTGATGGTTGTATCCGGCTCACAGTGGATTCAGGAAAAACAGATTAACAATACAATAGCCAAGGTACTAGTTGAGCAATGCGCTCACCTGACCACAGTGCGGGTCAATGTCTGACTCAAGCCAAATTTGCAAGAAACTAACATCTGCAGTCAGTATGCAAATATGAGTATTAGTCATTCATCATACTCCATTAATAGTGAGCAGCCCAAGAGCCCTTTGAGCTCTCCTGTATGGCAGCGGGCTGTATGCCAGGATCTCCCCTTGAGTAGGGATGCCTCTGAAGGTCTACCCCTCAAGGTTGACAGACTCCTTGCTGTTGCGAGATTCCTTATGCACAGCAGATCCTCAGTAAGCGACTAATAGCTTACTAAACTATGTAAGCTTCACTAAGATTTATCCTAGATTGTGCGCATATAATTCTTCAGACATAAACTGTTGACTAAGTCTGGGACTAGAAGTGGATTCAGCCGCGCCTGGGCTCCTTACCTCTTTGGTTCAAGGAGTTTAGAAAGCAAGGGGGTCCACTCTGAACCTCACGACTCAACAGGAGGGGCTTCTGACAGCTTGTCTGACGCTGTTCTCTAGGCAGTAAATATCCAAGTGTACCTTGCCATCTTGAATCTTGTTAACTGTCTTATTTACAATTAAGCTTTCTTAGATCATGACGTTATATCAATAAAATATATTGCTGCTTCTCTGTTACGAGTGAAGTGAATATCATTTCCTTCTGTGGCAGGCAGAAGCATTAAACCTTAAAATAGACAGGATAAGATGGTCTGAATGGAATGGTCTAAATGAAATGACTAATCTCTAGCAAACATAAGTAAAAGAAAAGTCATGGATTGCAGCTCTGTGTCAGTAAGTGTAATATGGTTCTCCATTGACTGCAATCTACAGTAAAAGGACTTCTAATATCCATGTCTCGGTGCCTGGAGTTGGTTGTACAATGGAGCAAACACCTTTTCAAAGGCTCTTGCTTTTCCCCATTTATTTCAATTCAACTCTAAATTCCAGTTTTGGTTGAGTATTTAATCCAGTGAAAAGGCAGTTATCCCCAGAGACAGGAGATGACACAGACTTGGGAACAGGGAATTTTGCTCAGATCAAAATGAGATTGTCAAGGAAATAATATTCATCTCTACTGGCTTCACCAATTTCCTTATTTCTTCTAGGCCTCAGCACCTCTGTTAAGAAATTGTACCATAGTTTTTACATTGATGTCTGCAGTTTGGAATTTATTTTTTTAAGGTGTTACTTAAGTGGCATTCATCAGTGAGTTTCTCTTTGCAGACAGTTGCTATTAAAATGTACAGGATTACAGGCTAAATCCTCTGTATTGCAGTTAATGAAGAAAGCTGTAAGGGAAAAAAAAAAAAAAAAACAATTAAAAGGAAAAAAGAAAACACCCATCGCTCACAGCAGGTAGGAGAGCATGTGGTTTCGTGCAGCTTTTCAGATGATAATGTCCAGCAGAACAACTGGGAGGGAACATCCAGATTGTCTGCAAATACCCAAAAGAGATAACTTCCCTGCTGGATATGCACAGCCAGATGCACACGTTGCTGCTGCTATCTCTGCAGAGCACAGCACCAGGGGCATTAGGTTGTTCAAATTATGCAGCAGAGTAAAGAAGCCCTAATTTCTCCCCACAGATGTGCCTTTTTCTCCTCCTTGTGTATCTTCCTGCTTTCTCTTGCTTCATACTCTTATAGTAGTGCCAGATGCCAATCAAACAACACTTACAGCAAGACATACTGCATTGGGTGTCAATGCGAGGTTTTGGCAGTGGCAGGAGGGCTGCAGGGGCTCTCCGTGGACCGGAGAGGCCAGGGCTGCCCTGTGCCGGACACAGCCGGTTCCAGCTGGCTCCAGCAGCCCCACTGCAGGGCACGGCTTGGCCCAGCACCCAAGGTGGTGGCACCTCTATGGAACGTGTTTAAGAAAGGATCAAAATTGCTGTAGATGCAGTGAGGAGTGAAGAAAAAAACTGTGAGAATCAAGAACTGTGAGAACACCAAGAAGGAGGAGTGAGAGGAGGTGCTCCAGGTGCCTGTTGGAGCAGATGCCCACACTGCAGCATGGGGAGGACCCCATACTCGAGCACTGAGTATGCCTTGAAGGAACTGTGGCCTGTGGGAGACCCACGCTGGAACAGGCTTATTCTGAAGGACTGCAGCCCATGGAGCTCCATGCTAGAGTAAGGCAGTGTGAGGAAGAAGGAACAACAGGGGGGAACTGCTTCAGACTGACCACAACCCCTCCATTCCCCAACCCTCTCGACCAGTCAGGGAGGGAGGTGAGGTGTTGGGAATTAAGGAGTGTGAAGTTGAGCCTTAGGAAAGAGAGGGGTGGGAAGGTGTTCTTTTAATTTTATCTTTCCTTGTCACTATCCAAACCTATCTTAAATGGCAATAAATAAATTAATTAATCGCTCCCAAGTTGAGTCCGTTTTGCCTGTAAGCAGTATCCCTATTTGTATCTTCACCTACAAGCTTTTCCGTCTTATTTTCTCCCCCTGTCCTGTTGAGGAGGAGGACTGAGAGAGCGGCTTGGTGATTGTCTAGCTTCAGGCCAAGTTCAACCCACCACACATAGAAAATACAAACAATATTATTTTGAATACCAAGAGCAGCAATATTTTGGTACACCTTGTCAGCATGTACACAGAAAGATGTTTTCTCTGTGGAGTCTGCAGCCTATGACTGTATCTACAGTACAGGATGAAATTTAAATCTCATTAATTTTTTTAACAGTAGCATAGAAGATGCCAAGACCAAGTTTTCCTTGCAAGGACCAATATCCCCACAAGGCCAGAACAGCCCCCACATATGGCAGACTAAAATTTCTCCCTCTACTGTGTAAAATGTATGGATTACAGCTTCTCCAAATTTGTTCACCCATGTTGCTGTCATAACTCCTGATTATAATAGAAGCATCATCTACGAGAGCAAGAAAGACAGTGCACTCAAACCAGACACAGTGCCATTCACGGTGTGTATATAAGTATAGATATATATTTAAGGTAATATATTTAAGATAATCAATAAAATATTTAAGATAAAGTTATACCTTACCCATGCCCAGATTACCGCACAGGTTCTACTTATTAATTATCCATTTTCACATAATTTTAACCCAAGAGAAAGGTCCTAACTGGGGTCTTGAAATAGGAAAGAGTAATGGTCTTTCAGTTCATATGTTATATATCTGATATCTTGTCACATTTTCAAGTAGCAGAGAGGTCCAGTTATCTCATTATGTAGCGGTGTTTTGCTGTTCTCAGTTGTAGCTCTGAGGTGAGCATTTCATTACTTGCACACTTTTAACTCACCTACACTTAAGCCCTACTAATGGGATTAGAAGGCTGTGATGATTCATGACATTAGGTATATTCTCCAGTAGATTCTTCCAGAACTTCTATTAGCATTAAAGGGAGTTACATACCAGAGGACCAAAGTCAATTAATATGAATAGCATCTTCCACAGTCTTCTAAACAGCAATTTGGGTATCCTAAAGCTCTCAAGTCATTCAAGAGAAATGACTCTGATGTCAACACTTGAGCAGTGGAGATTCATCCATTCCCCCAAAAACACTCACAAGAGACTCTCAAGCAAGGCCTTTTTTTGTTTTAGTTAGTAGAAATGTCTTCCATTCTCAAGCCTATTAACTTATAACAATAGAAATAATAGGAGCTGAGACAGGTGTAGAAAGTTTAATTCTCTTCTTGTGAGCTTCAAATTTAAAAAGGGAGTTCAAAAAAACCATGATAAAAAGGGTATTAAAATTCATGAATGCCAGTATAATATAATTTTGATCTGCACAGTTTTTCAGGGATTGTTGTCAGTTTCTATTCCACTGTTAGCCATCATTAACAGCAAATATGACAGATACACTAATGAAATCGATTTGGTCATGTTATCAATTTAATTCAAAAATGTAACCCCATTTTATTACCATGTAAGTTATAAAGCCTTATAGGCTAATGTCATCTGTCACTGTAAGAGTCTTCTGCTGGAATTTTTAATAACTAAGTGTAGGCTTATTTTTATTTTATTTTCTACATTTTGAATTAATTAGTACAGTAGTAAGCATGCTGTTTTAGCTCATGATAGGACTGAAGTATTGGTCAGTGCACTCTAGTAAGGGAAACCTCTCAGTGAAATGAATATAGGAATACAGTATTGCCTTGGAACCTGATACTTGCTATAGATGAAGAGTAAATTACTGTGCAATGTATATTCCTTTCAGGCAACTCACTGTCTATGGAATGGATACATTCCTAATGCCGTTAGAACTGGTACACCTTGTTGTAAGGAAGTTTTTGAAGTTAAATAAAAGCAGGGTGGTTCTCACACATGTCTCTTATTACTAATATTAGAAGGCTCTGCGATATATTCCTTCTTGTAGAAAGCAATATTTTTTAGGAGCACCAATCAGCTGATAGAACTAGGGTATGGGTTTATGTTTTATTCGGAAAAAATAACAAGCAAAGCTAAATGTCATCATTGCAGGTGTTATCAGATTGTATCATCATACACAGACGTCTGAATTGTTTCATTGAGTAAGCAAATGTTTAAACTTGGAAAAGCTCTCACCTCTGAATATAATCTTAGGCATAATCTTAAGAAACTGAATGAGAAGGAACATCCATTTGCTCTCCATTTTCACTTCCATTTGAAGCTGGTTGTTGAGAAAGAGCTGTTTTCAGAGCATCAGAAATTACTGTTGGACCCAAATAGCTGTCGTACAAGCTGATTGCTTAGTTTCCAAACACAGGATATCTTCACAAGTATGTAGAAAGCAAACAAATTTTATTGTGCATGTATCCATTCATTTTCCTAATTCTTCTCCACAAGACAGCCAATGAAAAAACACTACAAGACTTCTAGAAAAGCATAATTTTCTTTTTTTTTTTTTTTAACAGGAACGATATTCTGAAGAAATATTCCATTCCTTTTTTCCACAGAAGGGCAGCCACTATGCTGTAATTTGAGATTATGCAACCTATCCAAAATCCCCTCAGAGTAGCAAACCCGGGGCCTGCTAGCTGCATTGCACTGAAGTGTACAGCTACCGGCAGTGTCATGAGCAGGACCGTTAGTTTGCACTGTACTCCCTGCTGCCAAGACCACACCAGGAGCCAAATTGGGCTAAACGACCTTGAAATAGTTCCCTTAGAACAGCTTGTAGTCACTGCAGTGCAGGCGCTGGATGTGTCTGCACTGTTCTACAGGCTACAGCCATTCCTGAGTCACCACCTGACCCATTGCTGTGGCTCCCAAAGAGGAGAAAAAGGAGAGAAAGCTTGCTGAATATATGAAAAAACATCCACTCTGGCCAGTTCAGCTACCTAAGCAGACTACAGTCATCACCATAAAAATACAAACTGGCCTTGCAGTGGAGCTGCTTACACACATTTCTTCAAGTAAGCTTGCAATAGGGTCTAGCAGGGCGTTCAGCTCATAGTGTTTTTTCACTTTTCAGAGTATTTTTTCAAATAGATTTTGTTAGGCCATAAAGGAGGCATTTCTGAAGCAGAGAAAACTCTAACCTGATGGCTACAATTAAAATAACAACGACTTCAGAACAGCTCTTCTCCTCCCACTTGCTGTATTTATCTTTTAGATATTTAGAAATTTCCTGGGCTGTAAGAAGCTGTACAGCTATCCATGTTGGTTCCTTGGAGAAGTGTCCTGTGCAATATGTGCAAGGTGTGGCCATTTGCGCTTCTCCAAAATTTCATGCAGCCTTCCTCTCTTCCTTTTAATATACATCCAGAATGCTAAACATAGCCTGAAATTAAACTGCTCAGTCATTGCTCATAAGCACTGATAAGGTCTACTCAGCAAGAAAGTGAGTATTTTGGAAGAGAACTACCAAGAATAAGCCAATTTACTGGCAATCATCTTCCAAAAGAGAATAAGATGGTGTTTGCAATGATCTAAAAAAAGGGAGACTCAGACTATTCCTTGGCTACTCAGATTCAATGTCAGCTAAGATCTACTACTAAGACTTTCTCTACTAGTGGCTTAGCCCAACAAAAAAATTTGCTTTTTCACCAAAATGCATATGGCTGGTCACACTGAGAAGCAATTTAACTCATCTGGATTTCTGCACGGCTAACTGTAATTCTGGGCATACATTAGGGAACTAAAACTGTGCGTCATGAATGAGTTTCCACTGTGAATCAAGTTGTTCCCAAACCAGAGGTTTATGGCACAATATAATCTGTTTCTGGAACGATATAATCCATCGAAAGTTTCAGAGCATAACAGTGCACAGGCAACACTCAGTAACACTCAAGAATCACTAGTTAGTATGTCCAAAATAGCAGATGCTACTGGCTGTTGCATTAGGAGAAAGACAGGAAATGAGTATTCATCTTCTGATTCTGCTGTGCCAGAAACTTAGAAGTATGGCTGCAGTTATTCCTAAATTCCTGGAACACCATCTTTACAGCCTCAAAGAAGACGATCACATGATATTGCAGATTCTGAGAGCTTTTTTTTTTTTGGATTTGAAGGCCTTGGACTGGGTAATGATATTAACTTACTGAGGACTAAATAACAAATAACGCTTGGCATCACTTTTTTGTTACCAGTGAATTTCCAAAAGATCTGATTGCCTTATTAATAGACTGGAAACAGGTATTTCTTATTTGCATCTGATCTCTCCAAAGGTCCCAACCCTGCTACCAGACAGCAGAAATGATGGGAATGACTTGGTTCTGCTTCTGTAGAGTTAGGTGTCCACATAAATGCTTTTCCTGAGGAAGTTATAAATACTATAACGAACAACAATACCAGATTATGCACCTTACATTAAACTGAGGCAACACTAGCTACATTTTTTTTTTTTTTAATAAAGTCCTGATGGCAAAGTCCTTCTTTTCAGAATTTCAGTAGTCTTTCATATATATTCCTTCTTCGTTTTTCCACTACCTGACAAGGTACTGGACACTACTACATTCACATTGGATTACTGTTTTCTGTTTACAGATCATCTGAATAAGAGAAACCATGATTTCTAAAGTGTGAATAATGTTCTTAAATGCCATACAGATCCCCTGTCCTTTGAGGTTTCTCTTGACTGACTGTATGCTTAGTTGATTAATTGTTTGATCTGGAGAGATCTAGGCTTCTACATGAATAGCTTCTATCTTCAGGCCCTTAAATAGTTTTGTTGTTTTTTCCTGTCCCAAAGTTCAGTTGTTTTGACACAAAGCTTTCCACTCTTCCCACATTTATTCCTGCTGTCCTTTATATTGCACATTCTCCTATGATTGTAATAGTTTAAGTAAGAATGAGATAACAAGGACCTTGGGTGGCATTACAATTATTTGTGATTTTTCTCATTTTTTTGGGTGTTGGTTTTCTGTGCAAAACAAGGTCATTGTTATTTACTCAGCTAGAATTCCTGCTGTTCCAGAGCTCACCATCATTTGATTTGTTTTGCATGGCCTGCAAGTTACATTATCACTGTCATGTAAGTGTCTTCAAAATTCTGGGAAGAAACAAATCTGTCTCTGGAAAAGACCAAGTGCTGCCTGGTTCACTGAGGAAGAATTGTGACTTTTATCAAATTCATACAGAATTTTCTTTAAGACTCCACATACTTTTTTATTGTTTGGTAATAGCATATCAATCAGGCTAATATGTGCTAAAGGTGTAGTCTGTATTGCATTTCTGCTCTGAAGGCTGCTTAAACACATTAGTGTAGAAGTGACTGGGGAGCAGGGACAGAACTGGCACACATTTGCTTTCATCCATCCATGTGGACGTGTCCTGCACATACAGGAGTAAATATATTACCCCACATACCGGAGTAAATATATTACTCCTGTATTTGCATTACTTATTGTGATGGGAAAGCCCTTTTTACTGCCACTGGGGCTCTGTGAGCTCCTGTTCTGTTCAGTGTTTTTGTGGAAGTGGCTCAGGCTGCCACTGCCAACCTTCCAGGAGCACCTTCACAACTCAGTAAATCATTTCAGATGACATCTAACGTCAATATTTCCTGCCACTAACGCCTCTGCCTTAGATGGCTGACAGGTAGTTTTGCTTGTGTGAGAACCTATACTAAACAACCTGTCCCTCCCCTTGAGTGAATAGGAATATATATATATATGCTTCTTCCTATGCAGTGAAGGAAGTCAGAGGCACGTGCTGATAGTGATTTAGCCCACTGTCTGAGGTAGTGCTTAGGCTACTTAGATAATCTAAATTGCTCTCTGCACATGCTTACACTGTTCCTTTGATTATTTACTCATAACATAGATACCTCTGAAGTTTCTGCTATTAAAATTTTTCATGGTTGTTCTGAAAGTTCTTCACAGAACTTTTGTGCTTTTTTCCTTTTATTACATTTTTTGTCATGTAGTTGCTTTTTTTTTTTTTTAATACAGTAACAGCTTCTCTTCATCCTTTTACTTTATCTATGCTTTGCATGTTATTTAATAATACTTTTAGAAAAGTTGCTTTCTGATTACACACTAATCAACTTTCTTTATTTGCACAGATTATTTTGAATCAGTACACCATATCAGGGTGCTTAACATCACTTTCACTAGTCTAACACTGGCAACTTCACACCTAGAAAATTGTGGTCATGGTCTGTCCAGGCCAGCTGTGCATGGTAGATCCATCATCCTAAGGGTCTTTCAATGGCCTGCCTGAGCTCTGAAAAGGCGTAACTAACATCAGTTTACCACATGAAATCAGTAATTTGACCTAGACAGCAAGCAGATTGAAACCAACATTGACATAAATTTCAACAGCAGAAAAACACCATTTTTCCCCTTTTTGCACTTGCTCTAACGTTTTACATAACTGAGGCCATAATGGCTTTGCTGGAATGAAAAATGATAAATTGAAACACCTGATTTTCAGTTTTCCATTTTCTATAATACTTCATGGCCCATTTTCTCTCTTTAGATCTTCATAGGCCTCCCATATCTTCACTAATCTGTGTTATTTACTGATACGAACAAATAATGCAACCTCAGTTCATACTTCATTCACATTGTAAGTACAGGAACTTGTGTTGATCCTCCCATAGACCAGCTCATCATTAGTCACTCTGTTCTGACTTACTGTCATTTACTTCCACTTTTCTCCAATTTCTTAGTTTATTTTTAATCTGTGACAGAATTATCTTTTACCTATTACCCATGGCTCTCAAGTTTTAATGAGATTTATATCTCAAAAGAAGACAACTATATTATCAGTTAAATTCTCATTTCTGTAGTTAAAGTAATATTTCTTATTTCCCTGTTTCAAATTTCACTCCTTTTGGCTCCCCTAGCACTTAATAAATACTAAAAAGGTAGCTACTTTGAAATGAAAAATCTTTTATCTTCTCTGGTCGTGTTTTCTTTTCAGTTTCCTTCTTGGCTTCCTCTCTTTGTTCAAGCCCCAACTTGATATCAGCTGTAAAATATTCAGTTTTCTGTCCATCCTTATTTGTCTAAGCACAGTCTGAGGTCCATTGCTTCAATGTACCAATGTAGAGTGACATTAGGAAAAAAATATAGAAGAAAGAATCAAAAAATAATTGCTTAGTTGTAACTTCTGTAACTGCGTAAGATAAAAAATATATATCAAGGCTTCATTCTTCAAGGGTGTGAAGCACACACCAACCAGAAACTACAAGAAGATCAGAAACAAATTCAAAGGGAGGACTATGCGATATTTTGCCACCCAGAGAACTTACTAATTTAAAAAAGATTACAGTTAAGACACAGCATCAACCAAGAGGAAACACTTGGCTGAAATGGTTTGACAGTGCACATGTTTCATTCACATCGTTTCTCTTTGAAGAGGGTGGCATAAATAAAAGAAAGCATAATTTACAAAACATACCTAAAAGAAAAAGAAGAATGCACAAGTGACTTCTATTTAGTATGTGAACCACCTTCTTCAGTCCTTTATGATTTTCACCACAAAGGCAGCAAATGACTTTCATTTACATCAGTCATCTACACAGAGAGTCCTTAACCAATTCTGGCCACAAACTTAGTGCTGTTGTTGAGATATCTGGGAAGTGTTTTAAGCAAGAGGAATAACAGTAGCTGCAAATCACTTGTAGCCTTACTCATTTTGAAATCACTTGAAAAACAACCTGGTGTGCAGGCTAATGTAATTTATATTGGCTGAGGGTGGCTCTTCTGAACCTTAGTGATTGTAACCTGCTGCCTGTGCTCCCTGAGAAGCAGTATGGTAGTAAGGGGTCTTGGTCCACCTTCCAAGGATTCTCTTCGCTAGAGGAATTCTCTTCTGAGTAAACCTGTTCTCTTAAAGGTTGCTTTTGGAATCAGAAGGGGGCTATTTTTCACTATTTCAAGGTGGTCCTAATGCAGTTTTCATCAGGTCCATTCCAAACCTCATAGATGGTGCTGTTCTACGCCTTACTGATCCGATCTTTCATCTGAAACAACAGTAAATCTTGGAAAATTTGAATGCTTCAATTTTCTTGTCATCTCTCACTTTGTTCCTTTAATTGGGTTAACTGCTTGTGTAGATTTATGCAGCATCTCTAGTCAAACCTTTCCTGATCTTTGTTGTTATTCATGTATGTGCCATTCTTAATATGTATTGTACAAGAAGGTTTTAAAGGAAATGCTTTCTTTCATATTTTTATTGGGAAAAATACTGCATATATGTAGTTTATGTGATGAACCCATCTGCTTTTTTTTTTCCCCCCTTGAACAAATATCCCATTTTTTTTTCTTTCTTTCTTTCTGTCTTTCTTTCTTTCTTTCTGTCTTTCTTTCTTTCTTTCTGTCTTTCTTTCTTTCTTTCTGTCTTTCTTTCTTTCTTTCTGTCTTTCTTTCTTTCTTTCTGTCTTTCTTTCTTTCTTTCTGTCTTTCTTTCTTTCTTTCTGTCTTTCTTTCTTTCTTTCTGTCTTTCTTTCTTTCTTTTCTTTTCCTTTTCTTTTTTTTTGGTTTGATTCTACATTCAGTGTTGGCTTGTGCTTTTTCTTTACACTAGTTCAATGGCCCAGGCAGTCAGTGCTGTGATTTTCCTTTCAACCAATCAATTTACTAGCTTCTAGCTCAGCTGTTCCTCATAACCGTATAGGTTCTTCAGCCACAATGTTGAATTCTTTATTTTCTTCCGGAAACTCTAATTAGTACTCACAATTGTGATGAATAGGCCATATTAGATAGCAAGTGTCTGAGTTAAAGAATTATGCAACAGCATGTGGGTACAGTTTCCATAAACAAGTGAATGATTGAGGACATCGCATGCATAAAACCTGAGCTACTGCGGAGAAGAAATGAATAGCCCAGAGACAAAATAAGCTACAAGCATAACTGGAAATTAAATTTTTTCATGAAATTGGAAAATGATGTGTCGTATTGATTGCTATAGAGTATTAATATTTGCTCCATTTGATATCCCAGATGTTTAAAGCACTAGTTACATCTGACCTCGCCTGGGCTAACAGAAAGCTATAAATAAGCTTTTTTCAAAAACTGTTTAAGGGCTTACTGCATTTCCAGGGTTGTTTTTGACTATTATGTGATTTTCTATATTCTTCTGTTCCCTTTCAAGCATGTTTTGAAAAAGTTACTTGTGACCAGGCTGAGACATGAAGGCTATGAAGACACTGCCCTCTGTGTTTCAAATTTTGCTTTGGAAGAGGCACGTAAAATACTTCCAGAAACAAACACTTTTTTATGTAACTTAGTTTTGTAAAATTAGAAGTTCACAGCATTCTGAAAACATATTGTTCCTGAGAGACAAACATTTCACCACTGCTCTTAGGCTAGTAATTCACAGTGACAAAGGCAGCCAGTATATTTTGTTCATTTGAAACATTTTTTTTTTGGGGGGGGNGGGGGGGGGTGCAGAGGGAGGTATAAAAACATTCTAAGAGTCTTGAGGTGTCTATAGTACACAGGAGACTCAACAAATTGAACTGGTCTCTGATGAACAATCCCAACCTTTTTGTCTTTGATATTTCTTGTCCAGAGTAGCCCACGTAAACAATGTCTATCTTTTGCTGAGCATTTGAAGTACTCAGAAAACAAAGACATAATCATGGATATTCAGAACTGACTGGAAGCTAGGAATTTAAATGTAAACATTATACAGATGTCCATTCTTAGATCCTCTAGCAGAATCTGGTTTCCAGAGAATGAATTATCTTAATCTGATCTAAAACTGGGCACACGAGAATGAATGTACCCAGCACCTGAAAAGGGAAGAGTAAAACTTGAATTACAAAACATTACCCATGTCCTCAATTTCACATTCCATTGCTAAGTCTTCCTTTCCATGGTCCCACCTTAATTATCATCTGGTGAAACTCCTTTGATGATGTCATGCTCAGGGAACAAAAGTCTCACTTATAAAAGGATTTTCTTTATTTTTTCATAATTTAGCTGAACCAACACAAAACTGAATACTGTAAAGCAACAAAAATGATGTAACATCTTTAATTGTTCTGTGTTAATTAAATAAGGCTACTACACTCCCTTTAAAATAAATCAAAACAGAGAGTTGATAGAGTGAGGGATCTGGCTCTTGAGGTCTACATATACAGTAAATGTATTTACCATCATTTATTGCATGACATTTTAAACCTGACATTGGTCATTTATAGTGCAGTCAGTCCATAACACTTTTCAAGTGGCTGGGCTTTAATTGCTACCTTGACACTGGTCAAAATTCTAAGATTAAATAATAATTTTGTATATATTTATTTTACTTGAAGACAAAATCATCTATAGTTCATCTCTCCTGCAACCTCTGCATTAAATAAGCAGAGGCCTGTATTAGAACAGGCCTTAAAAAATTCTTTAATCAACTTTTCATTTTTGAACTTTTCATCTATGGTCACTTGAACAATCTCTATATATTTTTCTTTAGTAGCATAGAACTAGCATAGTACTAAAAGTTAATTGGAGTATTAGGTAGTATACTTGAAACCATAATACATTTGCCAGGAAGAAATGAAGCTCCCTTCTTGATTGCATCGTACCAGTATGTACCAAACTTACACATAGAAAGGTATAGTAAAAGGGAATAAGTTTTTTTGTTTGTTTGTTTCTCTGTTTTATCGTAATTTTCTCCTCGTCTTTGCTAACTTTTCACTAACCAATAATGCTGAAACAGTGGACATTCTAACAATGAGGTAAAACACTGAAAATGGGATCAAGGAACAGGCTGCAAACAGACCCTTAGACTGTATTACATAAAAGTAAGGGGAAACAGAGAGAAAGAGGGAGAGAGAGAAAGAGAGAAAGAAAAACAAACCTTGCTATGAAGAGCAATGAGTAAAATATTTTACACTCTATTTTTATCAGTACATAAAGACAAAAAATAAAAATAAAATAAAAATAAAAAATGCCTTCCAACAGTGCAATGGTTGAATGCATTTATGTAATATAAACAACATTATTCTTTGCTTTTTCTACACAGTCCTCTCTGGTCATGCTTCACATCCAGAATGTCCCAATGGAAGAAAGCAAACGACACCAGTCACTTCAGAGACAACTGAAGTAATAAAACACAACTTAACTCTGAACCACTTGTCATGACTGTCAGAGTTATCACGTTAATTGTTAAATAGGATTTTCTACAAATATACAACATATAAAAACTGTTAAATATATAACTTTAGGCTTTTCAAAATACATTTAATGATCTCTTTCAAACAAGTGTTACTTTTGTTTTCTCTTTAATTTGCTTTCTGGTGCTAAATGGTGTATCAGATGAGACATAGGCCACAGATGACCAAACATGCTCTTTGCAAATACTGTATTATCCAACTTTAACTATCAAAAATGGAACTGTAGAAGAGGCATGTTTAACTGGTTAAAACTGAAAATGATTTTAGTACGAGAAAGTCAATCTAAGTACAGAGGAATAAAGGTGCCGTGTAGACAGTCTGTGTTCTTTTTGTCCAAGTTTTTCGAACATAGGTCATTTCCTCTCAGTGCTCCATTATGTTCTCTCGAAAGTGGCATTTCAAGAGTTGGTCTCTGGGTTAGTTTTTACTGCAGCTTTCCATAAAGACTTCTGCTGGACAACGGCTCAGCTTTGTGAAAGCTGGAATCATGTCTTTGTGGAGACCCCCTACAATTTAATGACATAACTCTGTTAACAGTAAGATTGTGTCCACTTTAAAATAGATTTTGCTCTTTGGTCTATTGTATATATTGAAAGTATAAGAAAATAAAAGCAATTCAAACAGTTTAGGGCACAAGAAGAGTTTCTCTTTTGCACCTCAGTGTCCTCCCATAGGCAAAACAGTCTTCTCTAAGGCTGATTGGGATGATACTCTTCATTGTAGCAGACTCTTCAGATTAAAACATGTAGATAACAGCAAGTCCAGCAGTGGTGTATAACGCAGATGAAACGTTAACCATGATTTTTTTTGTATTGCTAATGCCCAAGCATATCTCTTTTTTTCTATATTCCTTAGTCCAGCGATCCTTAGTATGGTAGAACAAACTTTAGCTCATAATGTAGAGGAATTATGCTGTCTTTCATGAGATACAGAGAAACAGACAGTTGAGTTGATGACATATAACGGATGATGATCCACAGCAGTGAAACTTGACTAAGTTAAGTAGCTCACACAGAGCCTAAACCACTCCTACGAGGATTCTGTGTTGCTGCATTTGTCAGGAGACCTGTAAATCAATAAGAACAAATGAGTCAATGTCTTAATTTACAATCCTGGTTATCTATGCTGTCCATTATTTTAAAACGTTCTGTAGTGAGATTTTTCAAGGAGATGGTTAATAAATTAGAAGATACTTATTTTTTACAACAAACATTTTCCCTGAGAAACAACATGTGAATAGACCTATGTTTATATTTATTATAAAAAAATAACGCTTTAATAGTTATTTCTAATAAGGTCATGGATATAAATAATAGTTTACAACTTCAGTGCCTTCCACTCTCTAACAAGCTCCATGCACTTTCTTTTTCATAAAAATATCACAGAATGTTCTTTTACCTGCATTAAATTATATGTAACAGTATCTAATACACATGGAGATTAAGATGGCTATTACTTTTTACATATAGGATATGATGAAAATGGGCATGACAGCAATGATAATTTATTAACAGTGCAAGGATATTTATACTTGAGGCTTTTCTGCCTTCAAGTTTCCGTTGAGCGCTAGAGTGCGCCTGTAGTTCTACACACTAATTTAATCAACACTGCCCTCTAGTGATGCTCTTAAAAGTGCAAATTAATGTAAATAATATTTCTTAAAAGTCAATATAATCAGAAAATTATTTTAGTTACACAGCAGAAAAAAAAAAAAAAAGAAAGAAAATTGGCAAAAGACTGCCCTGTTTAAAAGAAACCTGTTTAAAAGAAAATGGAATGGAAGCTGTTAACATAGAAAGGAAAGGAAAGAGGCAGTGGTTTGAAATAGAAACAACCAAAGCTCCCACTATAGAGAAAATGACTACTGGAAGACAAAACAAACACAAATGAGAAAGTAATGACTGATTTTTACAACAAGGAGCCAGCTACTCATGCTCACTCAAAATATCAGACTAGAAATGGTTTTGAAATTACACAGACACTGTACAACACAAAATGTTTTGAGGTGTATTAAGCAAGCATGATTGTTACAAAATGCTGTTTGAATGTTCAAACACTATCTTCTGCTTTGGCATTGTCCTGTCTCCAGATAGGCAGAATTGTCGTTACTGATGGAAATATCATGCATAACGCCAGAAAATACTGAACAGTGAATGTGAACGAACAAAACTAATCAGAAAATCCAATTCACTTAGTTCAAGCTGTATATTAGATTTAGACTTTTTCACATAACCCTCAGAAAAGTAAATGAAAGAAATACCTCCCTCCAAATCAATTTAGTGACAGCTTGAAACATATAGATCTCTCTATATATGTATGTAGAAAGATAGATAGATAAGTAGACAGATAGATAGATGAATATTTTCCTTATAAGGCATAAAGTGTATGTCATAGATTTCTGCTTTTGTCCTCTCACCTTTTCCAGGAAAAAACACCCCAGAAATCTTGCACACAGCCTTTCCTTTTCGGACTAGTGATCAGATCTCCAAACCACATGGCCTCAGACAGGCTGAAGGCAAAAAACCTGGATGATTATTGTGGTATATTCCCCTTTTTAAATATACATTCAGCAAGAGAAATGAATGAAAAGTTTTGTTTCTATTAATTGTTCTGTTTCCCCTTTACACTCTTTCTTGGGGTTTCCACTATAACCCCTATTTTTCTTCCCATTAGAAAAGAACACATTTTTTAAGGTAGCAATACTTTTTAGGCAGCAAGACACAAAGCATAAGAGCTACGGTTTATTAGGCCTGAAAGTAAACTACTATTGTGTGAAGAATTAGGCTGACTTAGCTCCATCATTTCTGAATTAGGCTGGAATGGCCCAAAGCTAAAAGCAACAGCATAAACTGCTGACGGACTGTGCGTTCAGTGTTTTCATAGTGTGCTTCTCTACCATATTGGTCCCAGGATGGAGAGAGAATTCAGGTACAACCACATTCATTTGCAGATACCTGCTGCTTTGTCATTTCATGGATTTAAAAGCTTCCTTCCTCACTTGCTATCCCTGTCCCCACTTTGCACATCCCTGCTGCGTGAATATGGTATCAACAGTTTAAAAGAAGGAGAGAAGAGGAGAAAAACATGCATTTTAAAAATGCTGAGGCAGGGCGAAAAGCAGGCTTGAAATAAAGTGATGGCAAGAAGAGGAACAGATTAGAGAACAGAACTGAATTTACAACTTTGGGCAATGACAGGAGAAAATGGAAGAGGGAAAGAGAAAGGCATAAGTTAGCAAGGAAAGTTTAAACATCATTCATTAATGAAGGCATGATAAAGAAGAAAGATAGGTAATAGGAACAACAGATAAAAAGGAGAGAGAGGTAGGAGAGAGCATGAAAAGTCCAGAGAAGAGGAAGGGAATGCACAGCTACCCTCCCATCTCCTGCTTTTTCCCCTTTCATTCCTCGCTATAGATGTATTAATCACTTCCCCCAAAAACAGACAGATCAAGCAAGAGATAAGAGGGATGCCCAAAATGACCATAAAAAGGACTTGTTTACTATTTATACTAATAATTCAAATGATGGAAAGTACCACATCTCTGAGAGGCAAGTCTAAAGGAAAATGGTGCTCTTGATGACTATTTGGCAGCAATTTCTAGAATATTAATTAGGTCAATATAGATTGCAATGAAAATTATAAGTTAAATAACTATATACACAGAAGTGCTTGAAAGCTTGGGCAAGGTGTGTTGGCATAATTTTGGTCCTTTTTCCATTTACTTAGGAAACTTGAAGCAGCATCAAATTAAAGAAGCCTGGGTACCAATTACCTAGTTCAAGGTTTTATTTTCTGTCCATCTCTATACAGGACTCATGCCAGTTTTAGGCATCTTTGCACAAGTCTCTTTGTCACTGACTTCAGTGAAGTTGGAATTTCTCCCCACTGCTTCAGACAGCAGGTGCTGCCTCCTCCTGAAGGAGCCAGAGGTTCTGATGCCAGACATTCCACTGCAGTGAGGATAACCTACCCCTTCTATTTTTTTCTCTCCACGATGCGTGTGTTTTGTTGTTGTTGTTGTTTTCTTTTGTTTTGTTTGTTTGTTTGTTTTCCTGAGTTGTTGATGATATCACCTTTGCTTCATGGCACATTGGAAAAACTGGCACTGAATACTTATGCACCAAGAAGTTGATTGTTAATGTAACTTGTCTCTCATTCAACTCTCAAAAGCCATCATCTGTTTTCTCAATAGAAAGCTCTTTTTTTAACCTCAAATCATAACTTCAAGGGAAAATGAGAAGGTTGCCCCTCCAGTGTATTTCACCCTCTTCTGATAAGAGCCTTGGTTCCCTAAACAAGAGTCCAAAAGCACAGTCAGACCTTGCAGAAAAGCCACTTCAGTGCTTCCTCTCACTGCAGAGGCTGAAGAGGTGTGCAGTGGTTTATGGGCACTGATCCACCAAAGCACCGTGGCAAGGGCATTTCACCATCACAGTAGGATTCCCAAATGCAAACCCCACTAAGCTCTAAAATACCATGCAGCTCCAACTGAAAACTGACAAAAGAACAAGCAATTTGATATAACAGACAAAACAGAATAAACCACACAATTACATTCAAACACTGTTCCTTTCCTTTGATACTACTTTCATAAGCTGTTCAGTATGAGTTTCTGCCCTACCACCTGCCCCAGTACACTTATTTAGTGTCTCTCAACAGCTTAGGGAAGTCATGTGCTTCTGCACTTCAGTTTTTTTCTTGTATATATTTATGTTTTGTAACTGTTCCCTGCTGTACATGACAAAATAAAAGTGGTTATTTTACTTTTATAAGAAATTCTGAAGTGAGATGAAGTTACTTTCATTTAATGCTACATGCAAACTCTTTGCCTGATCCAAAGGTCACAGAAGTGAACAGATATTTTTTCATAACAATTAGTGGGAATCTTCTTTGGGGTTCTGGATTATTCCACTATGTATGTTGTCTGCATTTACACACAATTGACTTCAGAATGAAGGTAAATTAAATGTCGTTTTAAAAAAAAATGGTCCGGCAATACACATCAGTATTTTGGCTGTAAGATGAAAACAGTTTGGTGAACTCTTGGGCTTTCTGGACTTCAAGATATTGAGCAGGCATCTAGTACCACAGATTAAAATACACTATCTGACTACATGACAGAAGCCCAAGCACCAGTATGCTCCACAGAATTCAGCCCAAGAGCAAACGTCATTTTCCTGACTGCGTATTAAAAGATAATCCAAAGCATAAGAAACAATGCATTTCATATGACCATATATATCTTATTACAGTTCTTGGATAGCTTGAATATGTCCTGAGAATGTTTGGCTTATTAGAGCAATTATAACACAGTCCACTTAATTCTTACTCTGGAGGGACTAGAATAGGGGAGAGTCTATCTCCAGCTGTGCCCTAATGACACGGAGCAACAACAACAACAAAAAGTTTACTGGTTGATTCCTATGGTCAAGGACAGAGGAAACACATTATGCAAGTCACCTGGATAAGATGGAAATATGTGGTGCTTTGTTGACTTACACATGCTTTCCACCAGAAACAAAACAAAACAAAACAAAACAAAAACAAACAAACAAACAAACAAAAAACAAACAAAAAAAACAAACAAACAAACAAACAAAAAAAACCAGCCCTCTGTCTGTCAGTGTAGCATCTAGGATCTAATTTTGAATTAAAATGTTTGAATTTCTGATCACAAACCAGAAAATTGAGCTAGGCTTACTGTAGCTGTCAAATATTTTCAGTCAGGACTGACTTTCAAGAATGTCTGGCCTGACCTTTTACTTTAAATGCAATCCACATAAATACCAACAATTCCATGTCAAGCCTGGTAAAGCTTTAGCTTTCATCTGGTTTCCACTCTGTATTTTTAGAAAAAAAAAAAAAAAAAGTCAGAGTGAAACAAAGTTCCAAAGTTTTTATTTTTGCTACAGTAGCCAAGTGCTATTACATGACTCTCTGTTGAAGTTACCCCTGCACACTGGGATGACCAGTCTAAACTATCTCCTGTGTTTCCAGCACTGATTTCTGGGAATTCCCTCGATGCATAACGGGTCATTTTAGAGGTTTTAGTGTTGTCTAACAACTGAACTACTTGTCTAAACTGTGTATTTTACACTTTCAACTACAGTCTAAAAAATGTCTCTGCAAGTCTTAGGATGCCATAGAGCACCCACTAGTGTAAATGGCTGTTTTTGTTTTGTTTTGATTTATTTGTACTTTTATATGATTTTTTTTTTAAAGTACAAAAAAAAAAAAAAAAAAAAGTCATTCACAAAGATGGATGTAGGTTTGGCCAGTCTGTCTCACAAATCTACTCATAATGGAAACAGTTCCAAAGCTTTTATGAACTGACTGCAAGTCAGGTAAACAGCGTGTCTTTCCCCTCTGCTTCTGCAGCTGTCTGCTTGAGGTCCCTGAATAACTAACCATGTAAAATGCAGAAAATAAATAAATAAATAAATAAATAAATAAATAAAAAGAGATATAAAAGCATTAAAATGCCCAAGGAAAACCTTATACTCCCTTGCAAGATACCTCATGCTTCATGGCAATAAAAATGTAAATTTTTGGCAATGATCCTAGCAGTAGCAATGACCTGTTGCATTTGTTGTGAACTCCCATAGCCTCTCTATAAAATTCATCCTGTTTTCCTCCTATCCCTCCTGCTTTCTCCATGCTGTTCATATACTCAAATTGAACTATTTAATCTTCAGAAAAAGACAAGTTAATCTAACTTTAAAGTGACTGTGGCTATTAGGAATAAGAAAAAGATGCATGGGAGCTACTTTACTTAGTAATACTGCATTCTTTGACACTGAGCTAGCCATGGGAAGGACTTCTTCAAGAGTTCAAACTGTAATACCTACAGAACTAGGAATAATAATATTCATCAAATCTAGTGGCTGCTTGTGGGTGCATGTTTATAAAAAGCAGCCTAGCATATCAGGCAGTGTATTCACAGACATGGTTGGTGTGTATATTGCACTCCAACAAAGTAGCACTCATCAGTTACACAAAGCAGAATGCAACTATTAGGCACATTCTAGGAGAGCATGCCTTTTCTTTAAGATACATTCTTTGTTTTTCTTTGGTTTGGTTTTTTTTTTCGCTTCTACTATTCAAGTCAGACACAGAAAGGAATACATATTAGAATATATATTAGAATATCTCTGCCTCTTTGCAAATGAGATTTTTTTTTTCCAGTAACAATTATATTAGTATCAATAATCTGATCAGACTTAATACCAAAAAGTGTCATTTTTCCTTAAATATCACTCCTGGACCATTCTCAGCTTCTCCTGACCATCTGCCAAGAGTATCATCTTGATTTTTAATTTCCTTTTCTGTAAAAATCCTGTTTGTCTCATTCTACTTTGTTTGAACTTGCAAGATCTTGGAATGTGCTGGGTCAGATCATACACTTCTTCCCTCTACTCAATTGTACATAAGCAATGCTAGTGAAAGCAGTGAGACTATTCATCTAATTGGGTAATCCATACAATGAATGAAAATGTTAGAAGCCAGTATTGTAACCCAGCTGAAATACATTTAACTATGGGTTATATAGGGCACCCATGTGTAAGAGCCCAGGCCTAGGCACACATAGGCTTGCTTTGCAGCATCTAAATGTACACAAAGGAAAAGCAATGGAAGTGGCAGAACAGACCATAGCTGGATTATCTGTGCTTGGACCCTGAATGCAAGGGTGAACAGACCATAGCTGGATTATCTGTGCTTGGACCCTGAATGCAAGGGTGAATGTGTGAGATTTTTGGCTGGAGAGAATTTAGAGCTACTTCAGGTAACAAAACAGGGCAGGTCACATTCTGTCCCCTACAAAGTCCAAAGCCAGCTCCTTGAAGCAACGTGGATAGAAAGAGAGAATGATGAAGAGGATCACACATCTTGTGAGGAGTAACAATGCAAAACAGTGCATTTTTATCTCTCTTATGTACCAAGTAAAAAATAAACACACTTAAAATAACCCTAGCTAAAGGCCTTGAGCAATAACCCAATTGTATCTGGTTTCTTTCTGCTCTTTTAAAAAGGTTAGAGGTGTGCACCCATACGAAGCTAAATAGCAGGTACAACTAAGAAAGATTTGTAACTGACATGGAATTATAAGCTTGAAAAATGACTACTTCTCTGCTCCCTTTTACTCTTCAAATAAAAGCAACTGCAATATTAACATGATTGAAAGTACATAAGAATAGCCAGGGGCTTTCCTTGGGGTAGTGAAAAAATAACCTGGATTTGCCATTCCTGAGACTTTTCTCTAAGGTAGGAGACAGGTTCAGACTAAATTGCCAATGCATCTAAGAATCCATTTTTATTAAAATGCTGTAACTTAACGTATACTGAATTCTGAATATTCATACCCATGTGCCCATATTGAGAGTGTAGTGCTTATTAATGTATCTTAACAAAGATATAACCTTAATTACATTAAACTTTCTTGTGAAAAAAAAATGCTTTAAATATTTCTGTGTGGTAATAAAAATCTATTGAAGTAATGATTTTCTATAAAATAATGCTTGTATTGCCACAACAAAGGGATATCTGATGGAGAGGGTGATGTGAGTTTTAACTATAAAGTTCAAAAGCAGTCTTGTCTATTCTATACTTAGAGTTTACTAGTCTAATCAATTGAAAAAGAAAACAAAACAAAACAAAACAAAACAAAACAAAGCAACAGCCCACATCTGCCAGTGCTGAAGTCCATAGACAAATCTAAACTGTTACTTTTTCTTCTCTAATTAGAGGAGAGAATTGTTCAGGGGCATCTGTGAGTGACATCTGATTGACAGGCAGCTGGTCTGGAGCAAGGTTAGTCTCACACTCGCAATAAAAATTGGAACAGTGATTTCCTAAGACTGACTGTGAAAATAGTTAAACTTCAATGAATAATACATGGAAAAGGCAATATGCTTTTAGATAGAATATTTAGGATATTTCATCCATTAAAAGAGAGAATTCTGACTTACAAAGCATGAGCTATAAATAGGAAGTTCAACTGCTAGTAAAGGAACTGAATAGTCAGTGTTCACCAATGAGATACTGTGTCTGCTTTATGTATTCCATCTGACAATTTATTGCTTAAGAAAGCAGTCATGTTTCACATCATTCCAGAAAGCAATGTAGCACAGTAGATGACTTTTTAACAAGCAATCTTTACAAATATGCTGTGTATGGGAAAGAATTCCCAGTATTTAAAATTGCTTTACTTAGCCTTCATTTATGACTTCAGGAGAAAGTAGGAAGTGGACAACTGTGGGGAGTGGGAGAGGAGGGATACATGTATGTAGGTGAGGTAAAGATGAATGCAGGAAAGTTTTTAGTCTTTCATAGCCCTGTTTGAAAACACAAGAAAGAACATACACTGCATTCTTCAGTTGTAGTAACATACAGTTATGGTAAAGACAGAAAAGCTAGCATGGTCTTCAACAAAGCTCAAGTGTATGTGGACCCAAAACTAGAAGCCCACCACTGCTCTTAGATCTTATGACCACTGCAAAGAAGGGCACATTTTCTAAAGGTAATATTTTCTAAAACAGATTTGTTGTTAGACAGTCTTCTTATAGGTACATGCAAAACAACACAAGCATGTATCAGCACAGATCAGTTCAGCCTTTTAAACCTTGATTCTACTCACTTTCAGTGCAAGCACAAAAATTCCCAGCTTAACAGAATGTTACATACTTGTTAACAAATTTATAAGATTTAGTTCCTGCCCTCAAAGACACATTGTAATATATGAAAAATCATTTCCTGAAACAGCCCAGTTTCACAAAAATGGTGAGGTTTTCCAGCAAAGTGAAAAGTATATTCCTTAAAAAGTTGATGTTCATGTCTTGTATGAGATTAAAAACAATTTTCTGCAGAGATCCTTCATTCAGCCATAAACATGCTGAAAGGGCAGTGGAAAATACAGTGACTAACAAAGTATTTTCTTCAAGAATTTGGGGGGTGGGCAGTTTTTTCAGCATGGTAAGGGAAAAAAGACAGGAGTGGAGAACTTTGCATACAGCAATACATGTTAATCCTCTATTGAATGACAACATTAATCCAACTCAAACCATTCTACGATTCTATGATTATATGCAGACCTTTGCAGACTTTCGAGTCCTCCTGTACTTCCTTTCAGGAAATGCTTTATATTTGTTTTGTGATATATCCTTATAATCACAACTGAAATATCCTTTGGTACATCTATGCTCATCCTCCAGTTTTCAGTTTTGCATGACTATGAGAAAGCTGGGATGAAGGGTAAGATGTGGAATTTAAGGGTCAGTATCCCAAACTAGCCAATTAAAATATTTTTATATTTGCCTTAGTGGCAAGGCAGACATGCATTATACTGTATAGCATTCTGATTTACAGTGCAAATATATTTAAACCTAACACAAAGCAGGGATACATACAACACAGTAGTTCAAAAAACAACCAGTGTGTCATTGTCTACTGGAGGCAGAGCAGTCTGTACAGTGTGCAGCATATTGGATCTAAATTATTTGGCAAGATCACCATTACCCTCCCTACCCTGTTTCTATGATAGTTTGGCAAGCAGTGCTGTGGTGATCAGATTTCTGCAGCAGCTGAAAACAAACAACAAAAGAGGAAAAATAAACTGTGGCAAATGTCAAACAATTTGCTATAATTTACAAAGAATTCCGTAGAAATTAAATGGTAGAACTAAATCAAAGATACAAAAACTATATAAAAGCAGCTGCAATACAACTTTCAGAGCTCAGGAGAGGAAGTGAATTTGATCTTTACTTGACACACAAGGATATCAGTCTGGGAGAATCTTATTACCTTACCTAGTTTCATATGCCACTCATAGAAGCGGGGTGAATCCCCTACTTCATAGTAACCTCTCTTATTCAGATTTTAGGGATTCCTAATCCAGTGTCTCTTCCATGACTGACCTTCAACTCCCCATTACTACAATCTCCTTCAGTCAAATTCAGAGATTGAGACCTAAATTTAGATATCTGCATGTGATGATTAAGTGTGATCTCAGTCAGGGTCAACAAAATCTAGAGTTCAATTCTGTCTAAACACAGATGCTTAGGGCCTGTGAGACAACCTCTGGCATCTTCCTTGATCTACAGATGCTGCTTCAGAAGGCCTTGTGTCATATATGCATCCTCCTGAAGGTATCTGAGAATCTTAGAGCATCTTGGATGCCCTGAACATGAGTTCAGGGAAACGAATTCTACCTTTACTCTCTTTTATCAAGTTGAAAAGAGCCCCAAACATCTCCTCCTTGTGACTCTGTGGGCCTCATTTGGTCATGAGTTACCCATTAGATCCTTGTGTAACTTCACATGCATTGCTGCCCAAGCCATATTCATGTGACTGAGCATTTCATCAGGGTTGAGTCACACAGATGACAGGGAAGAGGGTTAAGATACCAATCTTGTGATCAGTCCCTGTGCCTAAAAAGCAAGTTAGCTAAGGCTATGAGACAGAGCCTCAAAAATTTGTGTTGGTCCATCCTTAAGAGAGAAATGTGATTGCAGTGATCACACAATCCCAGAAGTTCAGGAGGATGGGATCACAGATAAGTATCTTACTGCACTATTCACATGTCATTACAAATGTTATGAAAGCTGTCAATTTGTTTCCTAGAAACATTTTTCTGACCTTTGTTATCTTTCAAGTTTGTTTTCACATTATAAGAATGACAAACAGTAACATAAGACCCTAAGAATATTGCAAAAATGACTTAGCTATTTAAGAGATACATCTGGGTTAAATCAGAGCAAAATGCCCTGCTTTCTGTTCCTCACTTGTTCCAATTGTAGGTGTAGAATGGACCTTACTGGTTCATAAAACAGTTACTCAGATGAAATTCAATGAACCTGAAAAGCAAACAAACTTCAGGTGAAGACAGGGACCAAGATATGGTATTGACAATGTCATTAGTCAAATCCAGCGTGGTACGCTCTGTGCTGCTCATCACAGTACCAGTTTGTAATCTAATGCAACAAACGAGCTCCAAGAACCACTAACATGGAGCTTATTTTTTACTATAATATTTTATAATTTAGACTTTTCTCTTGTCATTATGGTAGGATTTTTGCTGTTGAGAATTCAGAGATTTCTTTTTTTTTCATCATAGATTTTCTCAGATTTGAAAAAAAATACAAGAGATTTGAAAGACTTCAGCTGCTGGCAGTATCAAGCCCTAGGTTCCTCTGATATGTCTGGGTTTGTGAGGGGGAGGTTCTCAAGACAGAAGGAAGAGATATCACCATGTTTTAGCAGTTACAAGAAAGTACATCAAAGTTAAGGGGATAGGTCCTAAAATATTAACTGTAGTCCAGATGGCCTGTGTGGGTGAAACTTGAGAATGTTTTATGAGAAATCACACAAAACTCAGATGCTATAGAAACAAGACACAAAACAGAAAAAGAGGAGAATGTATTACTGACTCTGCCAGACATGCTAGGCAACATTTCATAAATATCAGATGGAAGAAGTCATGATTAATCTTTCCTTAGAGGTCAGAAATTGCATGTCATATAGAACAGGATTAATGCATGAATGCATTTGGTTTGAGTTTCTACTGTCAATGGGAGACCTGTACATTCTCCCCAGAGTAGGCTTTGACTTAGGCTATGAGTTTCTTGGAGATGTCAGTGTATCAGGGTTAATTAACATGGAATAGTTTATGTTTGTCTGACATTGGCCATTTTTCACGAATTAAACAGAAACGGGAGAAAAAAAGAAATAAGAAGCAAATTATTTTTATTTTTTTTTTAAGCAGGGGAGAAAATCTGCTATGTGTAGGAGACAATGGGGGTGTGATCCACAGATTCTGTAAGATTCACAGGGACCACTTTGGGAATGACACCATAAGCAGGAATGTGTTGTGGAAAGACAGACATGCAAGGTGCGAGCATAAAATTGACCCAGCAGTCACATCTGCTTGTCAGGTTCAGCTGCAGCTTTCCTCTACACACAATGATTAACTCTGTTCATGAGGTTTTTATCACTGCTAGACTCAATAGATTAAAGAACATATAAAAATTATATTTAATAATTTCACTTTAGAAAAAAAAAATGATATTTCAAAAAGTTAAACTTTCATTTCAAAGTGAATAAATTATTTTCCCATTTTGCATCCCAGGAGTAGTACTGTGTAATATGATATGCTATCATGAATATATGCTATTAATTCTGACATTTATTGCTTAAATAATTAGCATCACTTGTTAGTTAGAACTGACTGAGATGTCTTATTTTCTGTGTCACAGTGTTATCTGTTTGTGCTGCAGTAAAACTATATATTATTTCTATCTGAAAAATAAAAACCTGGGCTCTAATTATCTTACTGACCTTTGGGCATCTTAGGAATTTGTTAGTCAAGGACATTTTTTACAGAAAAGCAGACATTTTGAGGTACCAATACAGTATTTTTCAGAGCATACTGCCGCTATGTACACATATCTTGGTTATCTTAGCTAGGTGCCACAAATTAGAACACATAAATCTTACCCAATGCTCTAAAAATGTATTGCCTGGTAGTCTTCAAGGGAAAAATACACTTGCTTTTATCATGTAAATAAAATTAAGCCTTACCTTTGGAAGACCCTATACCTCTCCATTGATGATGGAGAAGGCTAACAATGACTAGTTTCTCAATTAATGTAACTGGAAAGTGCCTTAAATAGAAGAATGAATCGGGATGTCACTAATTATTGTTTTAATATTTTAATAAATAATAGAATCATCTAGGTTGGAAAAGACTTTCAAGATCACCGAGTCCAACCATCAACCTGACCTAACATGTCCCATCACTAAACCATGTCCCTTAGTGCCACGTCCACATGTCTCTTAAATACCTCTAGGGATGGGGACTCCACCACTTCCCTGGACAGCCCACTCCAATGTTTAACCACCCTCTCTGTGAAGAAATTCTTCCTAATATCTGATCTAAACCTCCCCTGGCGCAACTAGAGATCGTTTTGTTGCATCCTTTCAGTTGTCACCTGAGAAGACACTGACACCCTCCTCAATTCAACCTCCTTTCAGGTAATGCAGAAAGTGATAAGATCTCCCCTCAGCCTCCTCATCTCCAGTCTAAACAACCCCAAGTCCCTCAGTCACTCCTAATAAGTCTTTTTTCCTAGCCCCTTTACCAGCTTCATTGCCCTTCTCTGTGCTTGCTCAAGCAACTCAATATCCTTCTTGTAGTGAGGGGACCAAAGCTGAACACAATATTTGAGGTGCAGTCTCACCAGAGCTTCAAACAAGAGGACAATCACTTCCCTAGTGCTTCTGGCCACACTATTTCTGATGCAGGCCAGGGTGCCATTGGCCTTCTTGGCCACCTGGGCCCACTGCTGGCTCATGTCCAGCTGGCTGTTGACCAGCACCCCCAGATCCTTTTCTGCCAGGCAACTTTCTAGCCACACATTCCCAAGCCTATACTGCTGCATGGTGTTGTTGTGACCCAGCTGCAGCACCCAACATTTTACCTTGTTGAATGTCATGTGATTGGACTCCGCCCATTGATCCAGTCTGTCCAGATCCCTCTGCAGAGCCTTCCTACCCTCAAGCAGATCAACAGTCCCACCCAACTTGCATTGTTTGCAAACTTACTGAGGATGCACTCGATCCCCTCATCCAGATAATTGTTATTTTATTTTATTTTATTTTATTTTATTTTATTTTATTTTATTTTATTTTATTTATAAACAACTGTATGGTATGCAACTTCTAAAGAGCAGATGATCTTTTCATTTTCCTAGAAAAATTAATTTCAAGCAAAGATATTAGCAGGAAAACAGCTGCTTCTCTAATTAGTACATTTGATGCTTAGGGTCTTCTCATTACAGTACAAACGGGGCACACTTTGATCTAGAAGTATTAATCAGTGTTAAGTAGCATTAGGCCTTAATAATTTAAAAATAATACAATCACAAAATACAATGTATACCTAAAAATGGATTTGATCAATAAATCGTATTTTAACACATCAACTAGGAACAAAACATAGAATAGAATAGAATAGAATAGAATAGAATAGAATAGTTCAGTTGGAAAGGACCTTCAAAGATCACCTAGTCCAACTGCAACACTATTTTTAATTGCTACTGATATGCCATAAGATAATTTCAAAAGAGTAATGAAAATGGAAAAAAAAAAAAAAAGTGATAAAACTAATAAGTTCCTTTGGATTCTAAAATTAAAAATGTTGAAATACTTCAATGTAAAAAAAAATAAAAGTGAAAATATCAAGTTTTAACAAATACTGTGACTTGTAGCTCTGATTGTTTGTTGATATAATGTTTGGGTAAGGAGAGTTCAATTTTATTCCTGATTCTTCTTCTTTATCTTTTAAAAACTCCACACTTGCAGACAATCTGACTAGATGGTGGCAAGGAGGGTTTACTTTCTTACAACATATGCAAGTTTGAGTCTTTAAGCTTAATCTGATAAAGTATGCTTAATTAACCTTACAGATTCTTCGTACTGACTTTCAAAATGCAGAATGGCTCTATCAACAGGTAACAGAACACATTTTCACAATGATTTTCCATTTTAAGGTGTACTTACATCAATATTTGATTATACTAATGTTCTATGAATAGTATAGTATCTGCATATTCAACCAATAAACTCTGTTCCTGGGTCCTTTCATTCAAAATCTGGCACTCTGATAAATCAGAGCTCTGACATCGGGAATTCTTTGGACTGATTGGATTCATCTTGATTGATTCATCTGATTGATCTTTTGGACAGATGGAAATAAATATAAATAAATAAGCAGATAGATAGATAGATAGATAGATAGATAAATCTATATTTGCCAGAGGTCATCCTTCTCAAAGTTAGACCAGATGCCCATGGTCAAACAAATATAAACTGCAACTGAGCACTTTGCTATCAAAATTAACAAACAGGCTGATTTGAAAATGATCTTATCATTCCTAGCAATGGCAATAGTTTGCTCACATATGAAATATACAGTTGTCTGATAGGCCAAAAATGCCCAAGCAGAACTAAAATCTGAAAATAATAATAATAAAAAAAAAAAAGATATGGTTCATAAGTAAAGACAACTCAGCAGCTACAGATTCAGAGCTGTATTAAAGTCAACAAAGAGATAAATACATTTTAATTTAAAGCCTCATACATAGTTTGATCTGAAGGTAGTGCCAAAATTCATCAAAAGCTGTCAATTGCCATTTGCTGTGCTAATTTGAGAGACATTCATATATTTAAATATAAGTATATATTTTTTTTCTGTTCTGCAATCCTGCAGATTCTCCTGAGACCATTATAACTGGCTTATTTCCCAGACAACTCTGTAAAGGATATTCTGTTCATGAAAAATATAACGTGTAGTGACATAAAGTGAAAAGTGTATGAGAACATTTCTGTTTGGCAAGTTAGTGAGTTGGGGGAAAGCAGTGTTTGAATCTCAAAATAAGAAAGGTAAACTGAACTCTTGGCTGAGTCCTTAAGGTTTATAGCTATCACCTATAAACTGAAAAGAAAGCTGTTCACTCGGATTCTTAACAGGGAATAAGGCGTACACTTCTGTAACACTATGTCATAGAAAGAGATAAGGGGACTAAGGAGATATTTAGGTGCAGTATCTGGAAGTGGTATGGCTGTTAGCATGACAGAGTTATTAAATTTTATTACTAGTTACATCAGAGAAGCACTTAGCTGAATTGTGTGAGTCTGCAGGTTCTGATTAGTACTTCTTTGGTGGATGCCTCAGAGTGCAATGTCAACCTGTTCACGGATTCAAGTCTATTTTTAATAAGATGATGTGTAAAGAGCTACTCAAGCAATTTCTTTTTGCTTTTTTTTTTTTTTTTTTAAGGACCACTTCAAAAGAACATCATCTGTACTAGGTTGCAGCATCATGTTCTCTCTCCTCCCTGCAATGCTCCTGGCTACACAGTGGTAAATCTAAAACACAAAAGGTTTAGTGATTGTTCTCCCTTGCCTTAACTGTAGACTAAAGATGAGGTAGATTTCAAACTTCCATGCTGAAAAGAAAATAGAACACAAGTTTCTCACCTCATCAGTAACTATTTTAATTAGGTATAGCCACTAAGTCTAAGGGTTCAATTCATTACCCAGCATGCCATGTTCAGATACCCTAGTGTACTGAATGCTGATGAACAGCCTCCAAAGATCATGGGTGACTGCCTACTTTTCTTCACTAGGAACTGCAGCTTCCAGTAGCTAAGCAGGATGGCATCTGTGGGAACTGCCTCCCACAGGAATAAATTGCAGCGGACCAGCCATTTCCTTATGAAGAGAATCAGTCTTTGACAATCTTCTGCCTTAGAAGTAGGTGGCAAAAGTCTGCATACGGAGAGGTAGAGCAGAATAGTTGACATCTGATAATTTCCCTCTGTAGAAGTTTGGACAGCACAAAAAGCCAGAGGTTCCCAGAAATATTAATCCCCAGGCTAATGTTGCTGAATACAAAATAACATTCAGACAACATGAAACTTCCTGAGGGATTCCGATTGATCCTGAGGGAATTCCTGATTGGGTTCTGGCTTTGACTTACCAAAAAGGTGGATGGTGCATTCTTCTCCTGCTCTAGTTTCTGAGGGAAGTACCTTTGGTTTCAGTGCTTTCTGCAGAACCCCAGAGTACCAATATGCACTGACAGCCTCAATTCAGATTTATGTGAGTGAATATACACTTAGTGTATCAAACACAGCTCTAAGACAGGTACTAAATTGCTTGGCTTTGCCACAGTAGCCACACCTCTGGGTGTGTGCAGAAGTAAAATGCTATGCTGTAAGGAACTTTACTGGGAAAAATAGGTTGTTCATAAAATGACAAAAATCAAGGATACTGGTCAGAATATTTGTTGAACAGTCTTGGATTTAAGTTTCATCAATAAAGAGCAGCAGTATATACACAAACATATTGCACTAAAGGATTCAAGTACAGCATTTTTTTTCTGTTCAAGAAAGCCTATATCCCTCTTTGCACACTCTGGGAATATGCTTCCATTAACATTTGTGCCTTAATCACCCCACCAAATCTATTGAAAAACATTTTAAATACACAATCTTGACCTTTCTGTTAGAAAACACTCACCTTTGTATCGACCATGGGCTATATGGTTCAGGAATTATGAAAAGGATGTCAGAGTGAATAAAGCTGAATGGGTTCTATGCCCATGAGTTCAAATAATTTTTGAAAGTGATGCTGAATATTTTGAATGCTATAGCATAACAGAATATTTGTTCAGTAAATATCACTCAGGTGTCATCCAGTGTAAATATAATCTGAAAGGGATGATAAATACAGTATCACAAGATGCAAGGGGAAGATCTACATTAGGAGCAAAGAATGATGACAAGTTTTGCATGTGATGGAGGAGCAGATATCCTACTGAATCTCTCCTTATCCTTGCCAATCAAAAGTCAACCTCCACATTGTCTTTGAAGAATCTCTCCACAAAAGATGTTTCTTACCAAGAATGAATTCAGAAAAAGACCTAATTTTCTTTTCTTGATGAAGTTAACTTTATTTGGAATTGCTGAAGCACAAGGAGAGTGGAAATCTGCAAAGCCATTTTGCGGATGTTTTTGATAGCAAAGCTACACTGTAGGCATGTAGGGCTAACTGGAATGCCTAAGGTCAGACTTGCTCTCAAAAAGCTCAACCAGATGCTCTTGACAAGCTCTACATGATGTTCTAGAAAAACTAAGATGGGAGGAAAAAAATGACAGCATATGAATGTATCATAAAATTAATACATGAAAACATGAGGATTTATATAGTAGTTATCTCCTGCAGAGTTAGAATTCTGGAATTTGATACATTTGAATAATCTAAGTCAGTGATCACAGGGGTGGCAATAGGAATGGAAATTGAAAGAGAAACAAATATGCCTTTTCTATCAATGGTTATCAAAAAAAGGCGTGACATTTTCATAAGCTAAAATAGGAAAATATGTTCTAGAGGAAACTACACAATGGTAGCAACATAATACTTAGAGATTAGTTATGAATATGCTCAAGTATTAGGAGGAATTTAAGAAGAGGCTGTGCTGGAAATGTTACTATGTAGTACTTAGAAAGTGGAACTCAGATTGTCTTCTTAAAAAAGATTACAACACAATGCTGGGAGGGACACTGAATAAACTGGAAAGCAGGATTTGAATTCAGAATTACCTCGACAGATATGGAGGTATAGGCTGAAACCTCCTTGATCCACACAGATACTGTTCAATATGGATAATGATAAAACGCAAAACTGAGGCAAAGATAAATAACCATGGAAGTACCATATGAAAAGCAACTGTATTCATAATGAATCTGTTGCAATGATCTAGGGATTATTGCAATTTTCTTGCAGAATTGTTTCAGACCGAAATTACTTCATTCCATTTCTATCACACAATTAATGAATAAACAGTATGAACAGAATGTGCAGAATCTCCATACAAAAGATCAATCTTTAAATAATATTTTAGCGATCACAGAGTGTTTCCCAAATTTAAAATAATGAAACTAAACATCTCAACTTTTAAAAGCTGGAACTCCTTAAAAGAAAACAGTTCACTGCCAATGCCAAACCTGATAGTCTGGTCTATTGACATACCTATCATCAATAACCCATATCTGCCAGAAAATAAAGCTGAGATTGCTCTCTGTGGAAAACAAAACAAAACAAAACAAAACAAACAAACAAACAAACAAACAAACAAAAAACCAATAGTATCCATATTAATTAAAGGTTAAAATATTTCACATAACTTATTTGGATTCCAGATATCTTTTAAGTTCTATTTTGTTTCTGCAGTTTCAGCCCAAGCTGTAGCCTCCAGTAAGTTGTAATAGCTGAGTTAAAAGCTACTGGAAGTACAATTTTCAGCCATCATGAATGCTGGATATATCAACTAGGGTTATAGCTTCAAATCCTGCCTCACTGCAGGACTCTGATTTAGACACAGACCAGATGAACATCATTTGAAATATTTTAAATGTTATTTCCAGTTACTGAAATTACCTGATGAAGGAGCACATGCAGCAAATATAGTGTATATTGCAGAGAGACAATCTGAAATTCCTTTGTTTGAAGAATATTATATAATTCTAAGAGTTTTTGCTTAAGGAATTTTGCTTAAGAAATACAGCTTACCTGATTGATGTATTATTGCACCTATTCAACTACAATAAATACTTGATACAGTAGATGAAAAGTAAATAATACAATAATTAATTCCACAAAGTCCAGCAGACAGAGGGGTCATATTTGATGTTTGCTCAATAGCTCCAGATACTGCACAGCAGAAGGTGAGAAGCAAGTGAATTAATCCATACTCTGAGGATTGCATTTATGACCCACTAATGCATACTCTGATTGTTGATATGATCTTGATATTTATTAGATATAGGAATAAAATATTTTTGCAGTATTCATTCCATATACATGTATTAATGAAATTACTCATTCAATTACTGATTAGAAATTGAAAATACAAGCAAAAGGGACAGTTAAAAGAGTTGCTGGACACGTTTTATAGCAATATTGTTCTGACTTTAAAAATATGTATATATTAAAAAAAAAAAAAAAAAAACTACCAACTTTTACTTCTTCTCCTTGGATGAGGTATAGCCTCTAAAATACCTTTTTTACAATGTAATTTTTAAACTGTTCAAGATAGCACGGGATATCTGCTGCTCCTATATGACACCCATAGGCTGTCTCAGCTCTCAACTCCAAATACAAGGAGACAAAAATGGACACTTTTTTCATGTTTACCTGTAACAAACACACAAAAATGGGTGAGAAGAGTGGAGTCTCAGCTCCATCTCCTTCACCGTCCACCACCAACAGGCTATAATGCACAAAAGGAGGTGAGTATTGTGTCTTGTACAGCTGTCTGAAGTAAACTACTGCCTGTCTGTGGTGCATCACAGGAACATGAGAGGGCTGGTGTCTCTGGAACTCATATGTGGCACAATACCTCTTATAGAACCTCACACCTTAATACAGCTTTACCTGTCACTGAGGCCTATCTTATATTATGACATGGTCAATTTCTAAAGCTAATTTGGGGCCCAGTATGGCCATCAGTTTAATGCCCAGGAAATGAATGAAAGATTTACACTCAATAGGACAGGAGTTGATTAAGAGACAAACAATGATCCTATAAAGCATCCTCACTCCAGCCAGTGCTTCAGCACATACTAACTTCATAGCCTTGTTTTGATCCAAGGGAAGACAATTGAAACCATGTGAAAAATTAAAGGTGTAAAAGGTGTGTGACTGAACTCTAAGATATCTGAAAAAAAAATCTTATAAAAGGGAAAAAAAAAAAACAAAACTATTCTCCTGCCTTCAAATGCCTTCCCCCTAGTTTGAGAGTCACATCTATTCATTTATTTCCCTCTTGGAAAAAAAAAAAGGAAGGTGAAATTTAAGGCATTTATGCTGTGGTTGAGTAGCTATCAAAGGCAGCAGATGTACAAAAAATTCCTCTGTGGTTTTGAACAGCACTTCCTCCATGGCAAGGCTGTTTTTTACATTCATGTTGTTTGGAAAAAAAAAAAAAAAACTATTCTCCTGCCTTCAAATGCCTTCCCCCTAGTTTGAGAGTCACATCTATTCATTTATTTCCCTCTTGGAAAAAAAAAAAGGAAGGTGAAATTTAAGGCATTTATGCTGTGGATGAGTAGCTATCAAAGGCAGCAGATGTACAAAAAATTCCTCTGTGGTTTTGAACAGCACTTCCTCCATGGCAAGGCTGTTTTTTACATTCATGTTGTTTGGAAAAAAAAAAAAAAGGAGAAAAAAAGAGTCTGATAAAGTTTCTTTTTGCTGAAATATCTTATTTAATAAAAAATAAAACTAAAAGCTGCAGATTTAGGTTGTTAGTGAGAGCTGTGGTCATGCTAATATTGGAAACAAAGGACAGTCCCATGAATTGTGATGTATATGAAAAAATGTGCTACACTGACCTAGTTACTTAATGGTAAACGTTGCATACTACTTTGCAGATTGAGGTTGTTTATTTTCTCCTTTGTGACTTTCACTTGCAAGTAATACTGGTGTTTGACATGATCTTACAACAGGGGGATATCCAGTAGAAAACAAAACCCCTGACAGCATATGTTGTCTGCCTTTCAAGGAAATCACTTTCTGTCTTCCTTGAGCACACTTCTCATGATTACCACCTGCTGACTGGGATTTAAGTGGAAGAAATAAGGGACAAAATGGGACATGGAATGGCAGGTAGTTTTGTGCTTAATAAAATATTTTCACAGAATCACAGAATGACTGAGGTTGGAAGGGACCTCTGGAGATCATCTGGTCCAACTACCCTGCCAAGCAGGGTCACCCAGAGCACATTGCACAGGATCACATCCAGGCGGATTTGGAATATCTCCAGAGAAGGAGACTCCACAACCTCTCTGGGCAGCCTGTGCCAGTGCTCTGTCACCCTCACAGGAAAGAAATGTTTTCTCATACTAAGCCGGAACTTCCTGTGTTTCGGTTTGTGCCCGTTGCCTCTTGTCCTGTCACTGGCACCACTGAGAAGAGTCTGGCCTCATCCTCTTGACACCCTCCCTTCAGATATTTGTACACATTGATAAGATCCCCTCTCAGCCTTCTCTTCTCCTGAGGCTGGGCTGGGCTAAACAGGCCCAGCTCTCTCAGCCTTTCCTCATATGAGAGATGCTCCAGTCCCCTCATCATCTCAGTAGCCCTCTGCTGGACCCAGTCCAGGATCTCCATGTCCCTCTTGTACTGGGGAGCCCAGAACTGGACACAATACTCCAGGGGTGGCCTCAGCAGGGCTGAGTAGAGGGGGAGGATCACCTCCCTCGGCCTGCTGGCAACACTCTTCCATTTTAAATAGATTTTGTCGGGAGGTTAAAACTTGCTACACAGCTCAAGTTAGAGCATGAGTCTGTTAGCATATGGAATCATTAAATGTGTATGCACACACACACACACACACAAACCTGCATAAGTATAATATTAAAAAGTTTTATTATTCAGTTCTACAAATAAACTCAGGGAAAGAAGAGTTCCTCCCATAGCTACGTAGCAGAGCAACTAGTCCTCCACTCAGCTGTTGTGTTGTCTCTTCAGCCCTTTACCTCACTGTAGTGTCCAGCTGTTTATAAAATGGTATTGTCAGGGAAAGGATCCCTGCTGATCATTGGAATAGCTAGGATCCAACTTATAGCTAATAAAAAAAAAAAAAAAAAGATCAGCCATACTTTCAGTTGCAGGCAAAAGTAAATGAGATGCTAAGAGAGAATCCAGGGAAGAAGTGGTTGTCCACTGATTCTTCTATCACTGGGAAGTTACATTCTGTGCTTACTGCTGAAGCTTTGTTTGTCCTGACTGTGGCTGTATGCATGGGGAGATGGGGAGGGTAGGGGAAGGTTCTATACAAAAGTCTTACGTGCTATGTATTGCAGGATCCAGGCCCACAATGCCTTCAAATGACAGAGGAGTATATATGTTTGACATCACTAAAAATAATGAAAGTGACATAAGCACATGTTCATATAGAATTCTTTAGTCATCACAAATGATGACTACAGTGGATTTTATCACTAAAGTTGATTGAACATTCAGAAAAAGTCTATCACAAAGATTCCTTTTTAACCTCAGTTTCTCCCTTTTTTTTTTTTATACAAGCTTTTGACAGGAGACATCAATTTTGTAAAATAAGTTTTCTGCCACTTCTGAACTTCTGTGTTGTCCAGACTCAATTTCAGTTTCTATCTTAGACAAGCATCATTTCTGCTCATTCTTTTTTTTTTTTTT
>VXAA01004714.1:261484-286342 GCA_013399115.1 Anseranas semipalmata
CCCCCCAATATTGCCATTTAAGCCTAATACAAAGAGGCATTTCTATTCAAAAGAATTCTTGTCATGACAAAGCAATACAGTTAAGAATCTATTATATAGCCTTCAATGAAGTTCATTACTACTCAAGGAATTAATATTATTGTTAACCAGGAACATGAATGACCACTTGTGTGTTTCCATTGATTTGCTTAGCAAGAAGAACGTGGCAGTATCAAACACAACATACTAGAAGTGTTGCTTTTAAATCCATGCAGTCAGGTCAGTATTCATACATGTTGCCATTTGGGTGGTAGTATATGTACAGATGGATGTACAGTCATATCAGCTGAGGGCAGTAATATTTGCCTAATTAAATATTTTACTTGCACCTTCTTCCAAAAATGTAAAGTGTTTTCAAAAGATACTGCAAACCAGAAGTTTTGCTGAAAAAGTTGACTTACTGAGTTGAATTACTATGTAGTTAGTTTTCCTCAACTCAAGATCAACTTTATCTTTCTATGACACAAAGCATTGTTCTTTGACAAAGACATTGTTTTCAATTCAATAGCTGCTTCAGGCTGTATAAATTTAGAAACCATTCTATGGTGCAAGATAGGATAGACTTCTGGAATGGCACATACCTTACACTAATGCAATACATAGAGATACCAAAGAAAATACCTGAAAGGCACTTGTGTTGACAGTGCCAGTTTAAGTAATCAAATCTTGTTGATCCACCAAGACTGAAAAATCCTGAGTTTCTTTTGTTCACTGTCAGATGTCTTGTTATTAAATGCTGTGACAATGCTAAAATCTCCATTCTTTCAGAAGCTGGCAGTTTTGAGCATGCTACATACTGCAGTACTGAAGCAAATGAAGCAAAGCCAAACATCATATTTGTCATTGTATTTCTGCATTTCCATTCTCTCCTCTGGCCCATCATTGGAACAATTTGTCCTTGTCCTTTTCAGAAAATGCTCCCTTTCCAAATCACCCCTCAAACAGAACAAGCTACCAGAAGACTTAAAGGCACATGCAACATGGTCATGATAGGCTATAATGAGTGCTGTGGGTGTTAGCAATTACAATGGGTGCATTTGATATTCCGACTCAATGGTACTTTTCAACATGGTATTTGTACACATGGCTACTTGCAGGCTATATTGTATGTCATAAATAAGGATTTTCTGTAAGGTATACTAGGTATACAGGCCAAGAAGGTATAATGTTTTATTAGCAGGCCTCTGGTACCATTCATTTCCTGCATCATTTCACTTCTTTTTTCCCCTGCATTACATTCTGATGGCATTTTCAGGCTGAGGTGATATACTGATTTTAATGGGTTACATATATCTACCATATGCAGCACACTACATCCCAGTGGTGGTCCTCAGGTTTCTTTATGGCAATTTCAGAAGGACATATACAGGATTTAATGTGTATATCTAGATTTAGCATTTTCAGTGTTACCAAAGTAGTGGTTTTACCCCAGTGTCAAGCATTTTCAATACCCTAGTACCTACTTTGAGAGAGAAATTTTTTATACCATGAATATAGTTCATGGTATAATCATGTTACGAATTACAGAAGCACTGCTGCCCGTATTTCCCTTAACTAATGCAGAAAGACCTTCACCACTCCGATTAGACTCTTAACCTTAACTCCCACTCGGGCACCCTCAGGAGGAGGTGCTCTCAGAGTGCACATATGCCTTGTCAGATTCTGGATTAGCAGCCCTCAAGGAGTACCTCAAGAACAATCTGGTATATAAATTCATCCACTCTTCCACCTCCCTTATGAGGGCATCCATGTTTTTTGTCCTAAAGAAGCACGGGAGTCTCTGCCCCTGTCTGGATTACAGGAGGGGGAAAGACATCAGCATGAACAACCACCACCCCCTGCCTCCTATCCTGGAGCACTCTGAACACCTGCAGTGGTCTCACCAGTTCTCAATGCTGGATCTATGAGGGGACTAAAATTTGCTCTGAATTCAGGGTGACAAATGAGAAACTTCTTTCTGCACAAAATAGCCACAATGAGCATCCTGTGATGCCACTGTGTCTTTCTAGCAACATTCCAGTACTCTGTAAATAATGTCATAGCATACCTGGATGACATCTTGGTATTCTACACCTCTTAAGAGGCACACATTGACTGCATCCAGGATATTTTCAATTGCTTGTAGCAGTGCTGCCTCTGAAGAAATGCTTCTTCCACCGACTGAGGCTGGAGTTCCTGAAGTAACTATGGGCTACGATGACTTGCATGTAGACTCCAAGGAGGCTGATGCCATCACAATTTGGCAACTCCCTTCTAGCATGGGCGCAATGATTCTCAGGATCTACCAGCCTCTACTGGCAGTTCGTGAAAGGGATTTCTGGTATAGTGGCTACTACAGTGGCATTCACCCAGAATGGGGCTTGATTTTCATGGATTCCTGAAGCACAAACAGCTATCGAGAAAATAAACTGTGTATTCACTGTGGCTTTTATCCTAAACCTTGCCTGTCACTGTAGAAACAGATGTTCTAACTTGTACACGTTTCCCTTGGTAGTTCACCCCACTGACAGGAATTATTCCTGAGATAATGAGCTCCCAGCAATCAAAGCTGCCTTTGAGGAGTGGCAGCGCACATGTGAGGGGGCAGAAGGACTGAAGGTAGTGGTGACAAACCACTACAACCTGGAAGAGATTGAAGGAAGAAGTGCTTCTCTCCCAAATTTGCCTGCTGGGCCTCCTTTGTTTGGATGTACATGGCATACATGCACCTTGTCCTCTTTTTCTCAGAGTCACTTTACTGCAGCCATGGCAGAGGATAAGCACGTGGCAGAAGTTCACCAGGCCATGGCAAATGACGTGCTTCTGTCCCAGCATTGTGCTGGCACAGCTTCTGCCAGCCTATGAGAACAGAATGGCCACCCGTAACCAGGCAGGCAGTCCCACAGGGACTGCTGTGAACACTGGTCCTCCACTGATGCCACAATGCATCTGAAGCTAGACGCGAGCTCCAGCACTTGATTACCCAGATCTGAAGGTAATGCATGGTATAGGCGTGTGCAGCTGATTATGTTTGAGCCCACAACATCATACTTGCACCAAAAAAGCCTCTGCAAAGACCACAGGTGCTCTTAGAGCCACAGTAAGAAAGGGGGGCTGTGGTTCTTTGGTGGTATCTTAAGAGCTGTCTCTCCAATCAAGCTACAAATCCAAGAACCTGTACTGTTCCCACAGTATCAAGTCTCTCCTTTCCTGCAACAATTAAACAGACTGGGTATTTTCCAGCCTTTTCTTTACTTTTTCTTAACCTCATGTCATAATGTAAGAGAAAAATCTTTGTGCAATATCCTTTTAAATCAAAGTTTTAACATTACCAATACAAGCTATCTTAACCATCTTTATTCTTCATAATGAACCTATAACTTCTAACTCTTTTCTTGGCTTGCTTACACCCTTCATTCCGTGCTGCTCCTTCTGACTTGGTCAGACTCCTTCTAATTGGAAAATGCAAGCTCTCTAGCACATATTCCACTTATTACTAGTTTTAGTCCACAGCTTGCAAAAGTCTTGGCAAACTGTTAACACAGGAAAAGTGTTAAATGAAAAAAATAAATCTACTGGTGATTTGTTTTTGGAGCAGGGGGTCTAACTGTGATGGTTTGAAGCTTTATACATTAGAGTATCTCTTAAGATAACATTAACCATTCTGACTGGACTATCATTTATTTGAAAAAGGTTGCATACAATTAAAGTAACAGCAAAATCCTCACAGTTGCACACAGAAGGTGTAAAGATGCAATGTGAAAGAAAAAAAAAACATTGATGAAGAAATAAACTGGAAGTGAATATGTAAAATAATGCAAATTTTAATAGCACCAGCTTTGTGTAATAAAAACTGTGAGGTGCTATTAGCAAAATGAGCAAAGATAAAAAAGAACAGTAATCTCATAAACACAAAGTAGAAGATGATGTAAACAGACTACTAGAAAAAGAGCATAGCAAAGCTCAGGTCATGCTTTGGCTAGGAATATTGGTACAGAACACCGGACAATGTTGTGCTGTACCTAGTCATGTGGAAATCTGATTACTGCAATGGCCATTTATGATTTCTGGCTTGCTACCTTGACACTATCAGCTGTTAAATGTATGGGTACATATATACAGCACTGAGATTTTGACCACACAGATCTGTTGCTGTTGTTCTTACGCTGCTCCACAGTAACCTCCTGAGCTTTGGCTCTGCAGCATTTCGTACTGTAACATTTCAGACTGGCATTTCTTGTAAGGCACCTGATTCAGTGCTCCTGCAGACAGTAACCTGGCAGGTTCCTCCACTGGCACAGTCTTTCATGGCTTTTGTCAGTGAATTCAGCTGTGGCTGTGTCCAGACATGCGGTAATGGAAGTGCTGTTTCCCTGTATCAGTCTTTTCTGTTTCACCAATTGCATCTCATTATGCCCTTCTGGCAGCTGGTAGGATGCTACGGATACCAATCACTCTCAGCTGAACCATCACCAGATGTTATTCCCAACTCACAGGACATCAGGTGAAATTGGGAGAAGGCTTTGTACTTCTCTGAATGCAAGAACTATAATTTTGCTCAGTACTCAAAAGGTCCTCACAGACTTGGAAAACTCTGTAAGCCCTTTTTTTTCTACATGTATCCACATAACATCAAGATACATTCTGGCATGTAAGAGTCATTTTCAATTTCTATAGAAGTGGCCTTACTAGATGTGCATAGGAAGAAAGATACCTGGCATTCATTCTCTGTAGTAATTTTTCATATACAGCTCTCCTGGATTGCAATGTATAAATACCATATTGCAAGCTACATGGTCCTATTAGACTGAACAGAAAGTATTTAGGTCTGGGAGTCAGTTTCAATATAGACTTTGTGCCCTGGGTCAGATAGCTTGCTTTAAGTACCATCTGTATCTCAGCTATCTCCAGACACAGCACAGGACATTTTTCCCTCTTTCTCCAAGGATTGAATGACCTTCCGCCTGACAGTCATTCAAGTGATTCTCTTAACGTTTTAAAGTTAAATGCAAAACATTTCTCTGAGTTATTTCCCACTTGATACTATACACATGGCTACATCTGTTATTCTTGCCTCGTATTGCCCCCTGGTACTTGAAGGACAGATGATAAATCTGGGCTAAATTGTATCTGGCTTTGCATGGGCTTGCAGTGAATCAGACAAAAGGGTACAAGGAGCAATTCCTGCTTCCTTGACTATCCAGGCAAGAGGAAGACACAAAAGACAATCTCAGTCCTGATTTAGAAGAGCTTTGAATGTGTTCAATAGGTGTATTTAATATTTATGGAAGTGCTGAGTGCCAGAAAAGGAACTAAGGCCACGATCTCCTGATTGGGTCAGCAATGGAGTTAGGAGACATTTTTTTGATGAACTGCAACTTCACTTAAAAATACAGAAGACACCAAAGGTACTAGCAAATGTAGTTTTAATATAGTGACTAGCCTTATCCCAATTTTCAAAAACAAAACAAAAACAAAAGCCAAGTACCCCCCCCCAAAAAAAGGATACAACAAGAAGATTAAATATTCTGTTTCAGTTGACACTCTGTCTTGATTTTTTCAGTTGTGTCAACAAATAAAAAAAAAAAGTTTTTTACACAGTATAGGTTAAGAGAAAGGTCAACACTCAAGGAATACAAATTGTACCCTTTAAAAAGGGCACAGCAATACAGGACTGTAAGGGTCCATCAGATCCCTGTCTATATCAAACAATTGCATCCCTTTCATACACCTATCACACCAATCACACTATACATTAACATTGGTTAGACTGTCTTAGCTCACTTCTCCTATTAAGAGGTTATTCCAAAACCTACTTCCACTGACAATCAGAAACCTTTTAATTTCAAGTTCACAGCTCTCTGTAACTACTATCATCATCAAATTGCTCTTGTATCAGTTAGTCCTTAAAACAGTTCTTTTTCTTTGGTGTTTACTTCTTGCCTGTGTATAATATGCAAGCATATATCCTTATAGTTTTCAATTCTCTAGACGTAGCCACAAAGTTCATTTTTTTTCAAAATGAGCTGAAAACAAAAATATGAGCTTATTTTACAATAGAGTTTTCTTCTGATTAATATAGTAACCCTTCTCTTTACATGTTCCAGTCTGAAATAACCTTTAATGGTGAGTATAACTAACCATATCATTCCAGATGAAGTTTCATCTGTGTCTTGTGCTATGGCATTAGTGCTTCTATTTAACTCCAGAATGTGATTCTCCAGGTGATTCCATGGGTAAGTAACATTTACCTTATCAAATCAACTCACATTTCTTGGAAAGTCCGACACAGAAGTGATAGAGTTAAAAACAACAAAAAAAAAAGCATATGAACAGAGTATACTCCTGAGGAGTTGGAGGAAACTTATTATAAGACTATTTGGGTTAAAGGAGAAAACAAATAAAAGACAAGTGTTGTTGCTAAGGCTTTGGGTCAGATAAGCTAGATTAAAATAATATTTGTTTTAGCATTGGGAAAAGAAAAGTAGCAAATTGGGAAATAAGAGTTATTGTTACAGTTAAAAATAGATAAATATAAATAAGATTGCTAAGTAGTTTAAAACACATAACCAAGGATGGAAACAGTGGTGCGTTGTGACTATATGACTATAACTGAAGGCAAGCGTCCTGGCTTGTATCAGAAACAGTGTGGCCAGCAGGACTAGGGAAGTGATTGTCCCCTTGTACTCGGCTCTGGTGAGGCCACACCTTGAGTCCTGTGTTCAGTTTTGGGCCCCTCACTACAGGAAGGACATCGAGGTGCTGGAGGGGGTCCAAAGAAGGGCAACAAAGCTGGGGAGGGGTCTGGAGAACAAGTCCTATCAGGAGCAACTGAGGGAGCTGGGGTTGTTTAGCCTAGAGAAGAGGAGGCTCAGGGGAGACCTTATCGCTCTCTACAGGTACCTTAAAGGAGGCTGTAGCGAGGTGGGGATCGGTCTCTTCTCCCACACGTCAGGTGATAGGACGAGGGGGAAAGGGCTTAGTTGTGCCACGGGAGGTTTAGGTTAGATATTAGGAAAAACTTCTTTACGGAAAGGGTTGTGAGGCATTGGAATGGGCTGCCCAGGGAAGTGGTTGAGTCACCATCCCTGGAGGTATTCAAAAGATGTTTAGATGTGGTGCTTAGGGACATGGTTTAGTGGTAGACGTGGCAGTGCTAGGTTAACGGTTGGACTCGATGATCTTAGAGGTCTTTTCCAGCCTAAATGATCCTGTGATTCTGTGATTCTAAGCATTAGGCTTTTTCAGGTTCTTTACTGTCTCCCAGTATGCTGATGAACTGATTAGCCACCAGTGTTTCTAATAAAGATGTAATGTCTACTATACAGTTTAACTTCACTTCTCAAATAGAACAATTTAAATACATAAAGCTTTCAATATAGGACACTGAAACTGAGAGCCATACTACTATTACTCTTCAACACTACTCTTACTAAAAACAAAAACAATTTAACTTGGGAGCAACAGTTTTACTAATTCCAATGTCCTTAGCAAACTTTTTTTTTTTCTTTTTCTTTTTCCTTCTTCAGTTTTGTATTTGCATGGTCAATAAGCATGTTGTCAGTGTAATGTTCTATATGCGTTTCACTTCAGTTTGACTTCTGGAAGTTATTTTATTCTACAAGGTGTGAGGTTTTACATCTTTGGCAGTTTCTCTGTTTACTCCTAATGTCCCATTTGCATTGTTCATTTATGCCATTTTGAGCCTTTCTGCAATGTCTTCTATCTCTCTGCTTGGGATATATATTCAAGAACATTTTTGTACCTGGAAGACAAAGGACTTCCAGGCCTCTTTCACATTCAAGTAAAATGTTAATCTGAGCTTTCTGTTGCTTATATGAGTAACTAATTACTTTTGTCTACCTTAGCTCGCCTATTTGAAACTGATACTCTTCATTACAGGCCTCTGTTCACTCTTCCATTTAATTAAAACTCAATTACCTTATGACCATGCAATCCAAAGCTATTTTCTACAACTTATATTTTGTAGGATGTCTTCACTATTTAAAAAAAAAGCCAAGTTTAAAAGCAAATCAGCCTTGCTGGTTCATCAGGGAAGGAGTCTGATCACGTTCTGAGGGATCTCATTCTTTATGAGTAGCTTTTGCTTAGAAGCTCTAGATAGCAAATTTACCAGCTCTGCTGCACATGAATTTCTTGGGGCAAGAGTTTGCATGTGTAGTCTTATCCCCCCCCCTCCCCCCACCATCCTAAGAGTGTGCTAGCGCACTGCCCTTTAGGACAGGTAAGCTATTCTGAAGCCCTTGCTTTGCTGACTGAGAGCCATTTTTATGAATGCTCCAGGGCAATTACCCTGGAGCCTCGTGGGATGCTCAGAGCAGCATCAGTGGGGCTCTACCTACAGTCTTCCCTCACGACCAGGTGCAGTTTCATTTTTTTTCTATACTTTTCTTTAGTTTTCCACACTGCAAAGCAAGAATATTCTTCCCATTGCTTTAATCTTTTTTTTGTTTGTTTTTTTTTTCTGTCTCTCAGACAACGAAAACTCACATTCCAGAATAAACTATAAAATAGAAGTCTGAATTTTAAATAATAGAGACTATGGGCATAATCAACTAACATATATGCCTTATCATCTTTTACTAGACATGCTGTATCAAAGTAATTTCAAAGCTGTTTTCTTTCCAGTTCCCTCACATGCTAGATGAAGCAGGGTACTGAATAAAAGAGAGGTATCAGTGAGATGCAGAAGGAGTAGCGGTAATACATTTGTCTTAGTTATTTTCATACTATACTTACACAAAGGAGGTCCCCTAGATTTAATTTAACAAATGTTCTGCTCTTTTGCATCATTCCATAATCTAAAAGGAAAATGTCTGTAATGCTCTTTCTCTGATGGCTTTGGGTTTTCAGCTACCTAATTTTTCTTTTGAAACTATGACTTTCTTTTCAAAACATTCAGTAAGACTCAAGGAAGATCCCATTATTGTTCTATGGACTGTGTAGCTTCACATATTGTACTGAATGAAAGACTCAATGCATTTCATCAGCAAGAGTACACACCAGTGCTTTTTAGCACAACATCGGGAGGTTATACCACAACCTTTGTAGGGAATATTAGCAGAACAATATTAATGCTAAGAAGTATTCAAAATAGATTAAGATCACATAGCCAAAAAGAAAAGAGCACTGCCCCCTTCACTGTCATGGATGCCTCCATCCTGACCGGAAAAAAAAAAAGAAAGAAAGAAAAAGAAAAAGAAAGAAAAGTAAACATACACTTAGTTTTCTGTCAATAGGATTTAAGCATATGCCAGTCCGAAAGCAGGACAGTGAATCACATTTCCCAAAATTAATTGGAGGTCACTGTTCTTTGGAGGCATTGCTTCAATATTGCTTCATTTCTTTTCACCCCTCATTTGGGGATGATTTACACTTGTGTAATTCCAGCGTTGCACTCAGCCTCTGTAATGAGACTGCAGCATGAGTGAAAATACTTGCAAGCAGATTTTTATCTTCCTGTAAATTAGCAATTCTGCAAGAATGTCAAATGGTCCTGCTAAACACATTGAACTGGCCATGTTCGAAAATTAAGTTTCTAGTCATTGCTCTAGCCCACGTGGCACTTGACAAGTGCTACAACACTCAGGAAAGACCATGTTAATTATCACATGACTATTATTTATATCTCTATTTCTTGAAACGCTATTCAGTCATTAAAGATAGTGAAAAATGGCGCTAACCAGAATGAATATGAAATGAATATTCATAACAGCTAATTGTCACTGACATCTCAAATTTCATTATAATTTCTGTTTTGCTTAGCTCTTTTCTCATACTTGCAATAGAAACATTGAATCATAGAATCATCTAGATTGGAAAAGATTTTCAAGATCAAGTGCAACCATCAGCCTGACCTACTGAGTTCCATCACTAAACCATGTCCCTTAGTGCCACATCCAAACATCTCTTAAATACCTCCAGGAATGGGGACTCCACCACCTTCCTGGGAAGTCCATTCCAATGTTTGACCACCTTCTCTGTGAAGAAATTCTTCCTAATGTCCACCATAAACCTTCTCTGGCACAACTTGAGACTGTTTGCTTGCGTCTTTGGAACCCATCACTGTGGGCCACTGATAAAACAATGTGCTATTTAATCACCAACAATAACATCCAAACAAAATTACATATACATAATAGGACTCAAACTTTCATGATTAGCTATATAGTCAGGATGTTTGGACAAACATCCTGATGTTGGACAAACACTTCTTATATAGGTATATATGTATTTATGTGCATTAGCAGATCTTAACATGCTTAACAGAATCTCTCACATTTTTAATAGGCACTGTGTGTTTTAATTCACAGCAAATCTAATAATTCCAGAGTTTCTAAACTTGTTAGTGGAACTAAAATAAACTTTTCCCTTCTACTGGGATATTATAATAGGCTTTATTTATTTACCCTGTTCATTTCATCATTCCTTTGAAAGCGCAAGTAGGAAAACACTACCAAACAAAAAGGCTTGCAAGTGAGCCATTCTAATGTTTATCAAGACCATTATTTTTCTTGCAAACTTGTTAAGCTCTTAAATATGCTTTTTTTATCAAGCTAATTTAAGCCAGTGTTTTTTGTGTAATATCACCTACTTCACATACATACAAACAATAGAGGAGCTTAATTTAAAAATGGGTACAGTTGTAATGCTAGCTATATAGAACCACAGGGAGATTATTTTAGTTTTAAAAATTGACTTGGGGAAAACTAACACAGTGAACAAGCATATAAATACTAAATGTTTCAAATGATACTGATTCTTGTTGCTCCTAAAGAAAGGTCTATCTGATTTAAAGTATTTCTCATACTTTCCTTTACATTCACTATAGCTGGAAGTACATTAAAAAAGGAGCTGCTTACTGGCAGCTGTTTTAAAGCAGATAGTTTTGAACAGGACACTGTGATGACACTGTGATGACGGAGCCTTTCACAGATGGGAAAGAAGTCATTTGGGGAGGAGAAATGACGGTGGTTTGATCAAGACCTATTTACCAGAGTTCCTGGGACTGTGGGTGAATGAATCCTCCTTTCTGTAAATGGGAAGAAGTCGACCCCTAACTAGAGGGCGGTCAAGCCACGCTGAACTGCATGCTGAGCCACAGAATGCCTACTGATTTCTGCTTGTAATAAAAGTCAGCCTCTGAAGCTGTTATTTACAAGCTCTCTCTGTGGTAGTCCTGAGATTCCCAAGGCATCATTGGCTACAGCATTATGTACACCAAGTTCTTTCAATCAGAGCAACCAAGGTGACAGAGACTGAAGCTGACAAGTCACAACCCCATCACTCTTTACAGTGAACAAAATGTTTTTTGTTTAATGGATGCTTTAAAAACAAAAATCTAAACCAGTTTAATTTTCCTACGAAAATGTTCATGTATCTTTAAAAAATAATTTCTTTCAACTTCACTTGTGTTTGCTATCATTCTTTCTTTTTCTTTTCTGATGCAGAAGATTCACACATATATAAGTAGGAATGACAAAAGAGCTGAATGTGTGAGAAAGTTTTAGCCTGATTGTACATTTTCATTCTCTAAAAAGGGTAACAGGCAAGAATTGAAAAATTCTTTAAAGGGAAAAATCAGTGCAGATCCTCAGTTTAAAATTGTTGTTGCCAGTATGGCTCTTAAAGAAGCTATCCATGATTGTCCCAACTCAGATAAACAGTAGAGAAGTTACTTAGGAATATACTTTTGCTGTCTTGTTTTGACAGTAAAATGACAAGTTTTGTTTTATTTTTTCTCACTACTGGCAGTCATTAAGGAGAAACATAAATGTTCACAGAAAAGAAATTTTGAGCTCAAACACAGTGAATGAAAAAAATCACCACCAACTACAAAACCCCTTATCTGAGAAATGCACCATACAAACGAAGAATGTTTCTTGACAAAGGATTGTCTGGTGACACTCACAGGCCTAGATAGCTGTCCCCTTGCCTCCCCCCCCAGTTCTAGAGGGACTAACAGCTAATGACAATCTGTCAGAGTTCTGCTGGAGGTCATATTAGATACTGGTGACGTTTAAAACAGGAATGTAGGAAAAAAGGTATAAGTACTGGGGAATGCATGAGTGAAGTGGAAAAGCACGTGGACATCAGGAGAATTAATTTGGTAATCTTCATCTCTACCTACAATCACCAGTATTTTTTTTACCCCACAAAGTAGCTAGCTATCTGATGCATCCTTATTCTGAGCCACGGGAAGTCTATTTAAACATGTTAAATATAAAAGACATATTTTATGTGAATTGAAGAATACATCTGTGAGCATGTGCTTAAATGACATTTTACACCAGATTTTAAACAAGTGTTCCCTTGAACTGAGTCCTTGATCATCAGTTAGGCAGCTGAGACAGAACAGCTACACCGTGGGAGTGCAGAAGTGTGTGAAACAGGGCATAAGATTCAATTCATGGCTAAAGTACTCCCAAAGATGCTGGAGTCACTGCTAATGGCCTGGATTCTCCAGGTAGATCAAACACACAAAAAAGGCAGACAAGATACCTTGAAAATTCAACTGAACCATGGAAATTAGAAAACATTTTCCAGTGAGAACAATCAGATTCTGTAGCGTTCATTGCATTACTTTTTCTAATCTTTGTGCTTTAGAGACAACTTTGCAATTGTGATCTAGGAGTAAACTGGTGTTGTGTTTTCTTCTTCAGTTTGCAATCAGAGATGTCCTGGAGGAATGCAAAGATATGTTTTAGAGCTTTTAAAAAGCACATGCATTTTAATGAGAATCCCTAAATTTCCCTTTGGTGTGGTTGATACCATTTTTCTGATTATAGCAAAAGCTGAGTGAAGCTGCTAGCAAGTTCTTTAGAGCTCCAAACTGACAGTACTGAACTCACTATGGGGAAAAGAAATTGGTTATCAGAAAAGAAATGGACAAATAAATAAATATACTGGTAGAAGTCAGAGAAAATTGTTTTGTAATGGTATTATTGGAATTGCTGCAAAAAGCATGTCTTTAATCTTTCAGAGAAACCCATTCAATACGAAGATAAGATTTTGACAAGAACAAAGAGGGGACAATGTGAGAGCAATTATATACCAGATTATGAGAGATTATGCTATTAAACTGGCACAGCTGTTGTATTTGACCTCACCTTTATAGCATTTATTTTATTTTAATTACCAAATAAGTAACAAAGAGAACTAAACATACTAGCTGTATTAAACATAATGCAGCAAAAGACCCTTTCATTGCAAACAGTGATCAAGGAAAAGAAAGATGCCAAAAATTAAGCCAGGTGGTAAATCCTTCTGCTCAAAATGTCCCTTCTTCTACTCATTACCTACTGGATATTTTAGTTCAGATAGAAAAATATCACCTCTCCTGGTGATGACATTCCTCTCATTCATCTGCAGGCATTGAGGTGAGTAAGATTTGACTCGCAGATAGAGACACCATGTTTAGGTATCTACCTGTGAATTAGATATACAAGATCCCAGTCTAGTCTAAAAAAATGGAGTTTCAGTCAGTTCTCTAAACACAGATATCTATTGCCATTCCACTTAAAATGCCTTAGGGTATCTGAGACAACCTCATGGGACTGGCAGATAGGACAGAGGACTTCAGGGACCCCCTTTTGAAGAAGAAGCTGGAGGCTAGGTGTGGATACCTGGGGCATCTCTAACAGCGTTAAACATCTGAAGTGAAGCCTTTCACTTTAGCCTGGACAACTGAAGTGAAGCCTTAGTCTGTTTGATTAATGGATCCAGAGAGCTATTCAACCCACTCCAAAATGAACACCTACAGCAAGTCAGCTGAACTATTCCCTATATGTCCTTGCAGAGGACCAGGATGAGAGCAGCATTGCGAATTCATTCGAGCACATCTCTTCTCTGCATAAACAGTGAGCGGTTGGTTAAAGGTTCTTCTGCAGTGTACATGTACAAGCGAGCCAAGCTTTGGATTCATTGTTAACCAAATGAACTTCCACAGCAATACATTTTAAAATCTAGCAGGTAAATCACCAGAGAGAAAAAGGATTATCAACTTGTCTTATGAAGCCACTTTAATTGGAGTACTGTGTTCAGATAAAGGAACTGCATTCTCACAAATATATTGGCAAAATGGAAGGAGTTTGTCAGAAAACAAAAGAGATTAGGAATAAATGCTTCAATCTTTACTTCTTAAATCACTTAAATATTCCAAAGAACTCAGTGCTGTAGTTATCATAGACAAGTGATGAAGAAGAGGAATAGTATCAACTTGCAATAGTAGAACTCCCAGGAAAAGAAAGGAATTATATAGTATACGGTACTCTGAGATGTAATTAGTTGTCAGATATTTTGTCAGAGAAGCAACTATCATGATAAAGAAACAAGATTTGTCAAGAGAATACCAAATAACTCTTACTCAGAACTCACACTGATAGGCCCTTAACATCACTGCCTTAAATCATATTTATCCTCCAATATTTCTGTTTAGCAGATGCTCATTGGCTAGTACTTATTTTAGACTGGCTTTAAAGTAAAAGATTAAAGGCATTGAGTATTGATAACTAAATTAAAAGGGCTGGCTGCCAATAGCTATAAGAGTAAGTAATGAATAAAGAGCATTGCCTGCTCTGTGTCCTCTTGACCATGCAGAACAATCATTAAGAATTAAATGCTGTGATTCAGCCCCCCTCCTGCCTTTTCCCCAAGAGGCAAGGCCTCACACACCACCAAGTATGCAGTACTCTGGGAACAAAGCCAAAAGTAGCAACTCGTTCTCTGAATGAGAACAGCTCAAAAATAGGTCTTACCCAAGAAGGAGGGAGGGAATGACAATGTTTCCTACAATTGCTTATAATGCACAATTTTTTAATGGAATAAAATTTGTATTAACATATCTTTTACTTTTCTTAAATGAAGTTCAGGATTTTGTCTGATAAGCTACATTAAAGACATGTATTAAATAATGCTGTTTCCTTTACTCTTAACTTAGTCTTTCCCTTTTGCCATCATATACATCATATACAAGTAGCTGGAGAGTGAGTTTTGTATAGGCAGGTCAGGTAAGTCACAGCAATTGGTGATGTGAAGTTTTGTAGGAAATACCTTCCAACACTACACATCCCTCCCTCTCTATTCACCAATCTGTGCTCTGGGCACATCCAAAAAAAAAACAAAAAACAAAAAAAAAAAACAAACAAAAAAAAACAGTTGCAGGATACAGATTGTATATATATATATATATATCAGCTTTATATGCATAGGCTGGCCTTGGTGTGTATGCATACACATAGGCTGGCATTAACCTTTGTGGATAACCTGAAGAGCTATGGTGATGACTTAAAGAAACTGTTCCACGGGAAAAGGAAATGCAACTAAAAATATAGCTGACAAACAGTGAGCCCATTATTGGCCTCAGTTTGCTGTCTCAGACTGGTTACACTAAAATAAGGGCACTGACCTCACTGTAATTGAAAGTGGGAACAAACTACAACAAAAATTATGTAATGCTTGCATCTCTTTTCAAGTTACTTAATTTGTTCTTGGTAGAATGCAACACAACTTTTGAATGACTCTCTCAATTGTGTTTTCATAGGGTTTTTTTCTCTTTTGCTTACAATCATCTATTGGATGCTTTAAAGCATACATTATTTTCCATTTGGAAAACATTTTTTTTTCTATATGCTTTCATTTCTAATGATGCTCAACATTAATATCAATTTCCTATTTACTCTTTTTGGATATCGACCCTGATGTCAGCACAACACTGGTGCTGGATGCGGTTAGTTAAAATGAGTTCCTTCTGTTTGCTGTGTAGCAACAGACCATAAAATGGAGATGGTACCTAAATCCTCCAAAAACAGTGCCTATTGTTTAGGTGTTTTTAGATGTTACATCTCCGTTGATGACTACAAAGTTGAGTGGGCTAAACACAAGTGGTATTGAATTCAGTGGGATTATACTGATGATTCATTTAATCAGTCATGTTCAGCATAAAGAAAATATCAAATCCTCTCCAGGCTGTGGCTGGAGCACATGAGTGTGCAGATGACAAAAAAAGCTACTCTTGCAGGTAAAGAGCCATAGAAATACTGGGGAGGGCAGTCAAGGTTGGCAGAATCGCAGCTGAGCAGCGATAAACATGCTCTGAACCTTTTCAAAAACTGGCTGAGCTCCTCCTCCAGCATCCCTCTCCAGAGGTCTGGCACCCTCTGAAATGCCTTCAGTATGTGACAGATGGATCAGAGAGTATCCCTTCAGGGGGTGCCACCCTTGCAAGGCTCCTCTTTGTCTCTTTTTCCTTCTAGTGTAACACAGTGCATGAAGTTATTCGACACCCTGGTTTTGCATACAAATACAGATGTTTACATCTGCATAATGAATACACCTCCATTTTTGGGGATATGCCCACAATGACTATAGCCTTTAATGTCTGAATAAATTAGGAGGATGTGATTCATTACGATTTTAGATAAACTTCATGGAACAATTCTCAGATCAACAGTCTGTTTATTTTAATGTCTTTCAGTTGTTCCAATTTTTTTTAATACTTTACATACTGGAGTAGGACATATCTTACATATTTTGTAGTACAAAAAGAAAAAGTATTACAAAAGGTATATGATAGTTAATAAATTTCAGTGAACAATCTGAATGTTTTCCTTGACCTAGAGAACTTTTCTTGATATATGACTTTTAAATACCTTAGAACAAACTGGACACTGAGCTTGCATTAGAGTCACCTGAGAAAAAAAAAAAAAAAAAAAAAAAAGCACCCCCAACAGAGAATCTGTNAAAGCACCTCCAGAGAGCAATCTGTCTTATTTTCAGATAATCATCTGAGATAGGTCAGCACATTGCTAAGTGCCCATTTCTCTGTGTAAATTACAGGTAGAGACTAGGGTGGATATCTTAGACTTTTACGTCTACATTTTTGATGTCTGTGGTTAGAGAAATCAGCCCAAACCCAAAAGTCCAAGGTCAGTTTAAAAATGTATCCCTGTGTTCATCCTCCTCCTCTTTTTGCATAGACTTCACCACAGCATAGCAGAGTTACAGAATTGCAGAATAGCTGATGTTGGTGTGGATTTCCGGAAATCTTCTAATCCAAAACCCTCTGCTCAGAAAAAAATCAACTACAGCACACTGCCCAGGGCTGTGTCCAATTGAGTTGTGAATATCTTGAAGGATGGAGATGTCACAGCTCCTCTGGGCAACCTGTTCCAGTGTCTGACCATTCTCAAGGTAAAAAAGTTTTTTCTTATGTATAAGTGGAATTTCCTGCATTTCCATTTGTGTCCGTTGTCTCTTGTCCTTTCACCAGACACAACTGAGAAGAGTCTGACTGGTTCTTCTTTACACCCTCCCATCAAGTACTTAAACACACGGGTAAGAACCACCTGAGCTTTTTCTTCGTCAGGTTAAATAGTCCCAAGCTCTCTCAGCCTTTCCTCATAGGACAGATGCTCTAAGCTCTTAACAATCTTTGTGGTCCTCTACTAGACTTGCCCCAGTAAGTCCTTGTCTGTTCTGTACTGGGAGCCCAGCACTGAACACAGTACTCCTGATGTGTCTCACCAGTCCTGAGCAGAGAGGAAGGATCACCTTCCCCCCACCCACTGTTGATGCTCTGCCTAACGCAGCCCAAGAAGTTGTTGGTCTTCTTTGCTGCAAGGGTACCTTGCTGGCTCGTGGTCAGTTTGGCACCCATCAAGACTCCCAGACCCTACTCTGCAAAGCTGTTTTCCAGCCATTTGCCCCCTGAACCTATACTATTCATGGGGCTATTCTTCCCTGGCTGCAAAACTCTGCATTTTCCTTTGTTGAACTCCACAAGATTAATACTTCAACTCAGTATAGCCATCAAGAAGTCAATTAATCCAGTCCTTTAAGTTATCTCTACAATCACTTGGAAGAGTGAAACCAATTCAAAGGGCAATTCACCCCTCTATTCCACCAAATAATGTCTGAGAGAAGGGGACACATCTCGCTCCTCATGTATGGCCAGCCACAGACTGGAAAGTTTCTTTATCCTGAACATGCCTGATTAAATGACGTGCCAATCTCCTCTCTGTGACTACAGAAGAAGTCTAGATGTCTAGCTAGGTTTTAGGTTTAGGTGTTTAAGCTGCAGACAGCCAAAGAACCCACTATAAACTGATGCAAATTCTACCGATGTGAGATGTTACTCTCTGTAAGACCTGAGAAGCGTGTTCAAGTCTGTACAGTGGGAGAATGGAGAGAGAAAACAAGAAGCGCAACAGGTACAATGGAAGGACAAGCTGCTTCCCTGCCACCTGCTCCTTATCAGGGGATACTTCTGCCAAGAACTCAGCACTGAGAAATTCAAAGTGACCTTGTAGTACAACAGGAACCACAGTCTAGCTCCTGAGCTTCCCAGACCTGCTGATTTGCAGCTTCATGGGGCTTGCCTGGACTTACTCACTTACTGGAATCCATTACTGCTTGAGAAGAAATGAATCTTCTGTTTGCCTGCTTCATAAAAATACACTATTAATAACTTATGCTTTTTCATCTCAAGAAATTTGGATATTCTATTACATATGGTTGTGATAGTGCTCAGATCTCTCCATTAATCCTTGGTGTCCAAAATGCAACCTCCACCCTCTATATGGCATTTCCTTTATTTGCTATCTTATTTTAGCCTTTCATTAGCTTATCTCCATTTCAAAAAGCTTTACTGCTAGTCACATTATTTTAAAGGTATTTCTGGAATATTTTACAAATCCTATGTGGTAAATATTCACTATTCATACATCCAGTCAAACTTACTACATTTAATCTGCCTTGAGTTTTTCACACGCACCACATATATTAGGTTTGATTTTAAAATTTGCTTTGTACAAACTACTTTTTCCATCACCCTTTCAGCAATTTCAAGAGTTTCAAGCTGCTATATAATGGCAGCTTTCAGCAAAGACGGAAGAGAACCGAAGTCAGTAAACTTAGAGTTTTTCTGGTGTAAATGCAGGAAAAAAAAAAAAAAAAGCAGTTCTTTATCACATGCACAACAGATTGAATAACATTTTTGTGTTGATATTGGCAATTCAAAGCCCAATGATAGATTTTACATTAAAATCATAACATCAAACTCATTTTTAATTGAAGTATACATTCTGTTACAATACTCTATGAATTCTAGGGTCTTTTGCAAAAATTAAAGAATAAATATATAGCTACGTAACTATGTTCATTAAAGGAACAGCTGGGCTAAGTGGAAAATTATGTACAAAAGGAATACAAAGAAAGAGCTATACTTTCACTAATAGATACTGTAAATACTTATTCTGAAAGTGAGAAATCCTTCACTACTCATGAGAAGTACTTGTCTGAGGCAGGATTTTATGATGGAATCCCATTATGTTAGATCTCTTTCTGCAGCTCTTGTTCCAGAAAACTTTGTCATAAGAGTAATTGTTAACCAGACAGTCCCATTAGCCCAAGTTCTGAAATTCTCATTCATTTTTCCATCTACCCAGTCAGTGGCCTTCAATAACCCTTTCAAAAAATGACAGAGTTCCCCCTCTGGCATGCCCTCACCAGAGCTGTGACTCCCTTTGAAAAGAGGTCAGCTTGTGCAATATACTCTATATAATGCCAAAAGCAGATTTGAGATACACCAATCAGTGGAAGTCATGCATGCTCTCCTCCACCTTTTTGTCACCTCTCTTATTTTTTTAAGGCTGCTGGGAACCAAACTGGCCTCTGGCATAAGTAAGGCATTCTTAGGAGTCACTTTGCTGGGCTTAATTATTGCAGTGATGCAGAAGAGCTGTGCATTTGTTTTAGTATTCTTACTGTCCTTGGTAGAATACTATTGAAGGACAAAATAGACAATGTAATAAATGTCATGGTGTATTATAGAATTTGTATGAGGCCTTAAATCTGCCTTTTTTTTTTTTTGAATCGACTTGAAAAAAGGACTTTACACTTACTTAAAAATGTAAATCTCTAAGAAAAAAAAACACAACTAACTAGAAGAAAATAAGTGTTTGAAGAGCTCACAGAATATTCAGCAATATTCTCGCTAAACCATATCCTTCAATCTCATACATTAAAATAAAAAGAAGAAGAAAAAATAAATAAACAGAAAACACCACCAAGAAAAACAAAAGCAAACAGACAAAAACAAACAAGACACTGCAATTCTTTTTAAAAATTACCATTTTAACTAAATGACTTTCTCCTATGGCACTTTATTGATCCCCTCACAGGTGTGAACTTCATATTGTTTTCTTTACAAGCCTGTCATCAAGACATCTAAGGACTTCCCTGTCATTGTTTACACATGAACAGCATTGATCAGTTAAGTACATTTTTATATTACTTGTTTACTTGTTTGCTTCCTTTTTTCTTTTCCTTTTCCTTTTTTCTTTTCCTTTTTTCCTTTTCCTTTTTTCCTTTTCCTTTTCCTTTTCCTTTTCCTTTTCCTTTTCCTTTTCCTTTTTCTTTTCCTTTTCCTTTTTCTTTTCCTTTTCCTCTTCCTTTTCCTTTTCCTTTTCCTCTTCCTTTTCCTTTTCTTTTTCCTTTTTCTTTTTCTATCATAGGAATATAGTTCGGTACCACAGAGAAAGGTTCTTGACATCTACCATTGCTATGCTCCTTTGATAAAAGAGCATGGGCCAGTATACCATTCTGGTTTTAGTTAGAATTAACCTTACCTATGGTATATTTATTTCCTCAGATAATCACACCTAGGGTCTTTTTACAAACAAAAACTGGTAGACAATTATTCATTTATCCATACACACTAGATACTTACATTAAGGATGAGAGAAATCACTCTCTGCTAGGGTCTGCCTCTTTCTGTAGAATCTAAATGGGAGTCTCGATGACTACACTGTGATGAGTCCCATTCCATGTGTGTCTTTTTCATCACAACTCACCTAATGTGCAATTAAACTGTGCCTTTATCACTCTACAGGAGTCTAGTCAACAACTGAAAACTAAAACCTCGTATCATATTTAATTAGGCAATTTAACCATGCTGATTTCAGAACTGCAGTTCTTTCTGATTCACATTTGAAAACAAAATCAAGAGTGTTTAGAAAGAAGCTGTCATGTTGAACGGCAACTCAAAGAGCTTTACAAATCATTATATCAGTCTTTCCTGAAGGCTCGGAGAGCCTTCTCTATGACCCTAGCTGGTGACCAAGCAGACAGATTCTAACATTGAAGTCTAGGAAGGCATGGAACAGCAATGATACTGTAAGCCACCAACTCTGGGAATTTAAGAAGCTAGCCTACCTCTCTTGGCTGTCCCAAAATTAAGGTGTTTGGGCCTGGTTTGGATTCAATGTAAATAGCTTTTTTTTAAGAATCAGTAATGAGACAGTATAATTTTGACAAATAAACATACATATGGAATTTGTTCAGCTTTCAGTACAGAGAGAATCCAATGAAGATCAAAGTCAGTATGCAGCATATGGATGACTGCATGGCTCGCCGATCTTAGCAGAAAACAAGCATCTTGAAATACAATGACCAAACACTCATGTAATAATGTTCTCAAAAATTATTTTCCCAGTGAAAAATACTGAAAAGTTACGGCACCTTCTAACGTTTCAAGTCTGTTCTATTCAGGAAAAAGGACTAATGCAAAAATTCATTGGAGCCAAGATATATTTTTGGAAACAATTTTCATCAGTCGATCTGAGGGAAGATATTCCTGGATGAATACTGATAAAGCAAACCTATATACAATTCTAGGATTTTTTAAATAAGAATTTATAGAATATAGAGTATAGAAAAATTATCTGACATCAAACCTTCTCTTTCTCATGAATCAAATTGTAAGGTCACAAAGAATTATTAATGGTATGTATTTAGATTAAAAAAAATAATGCATGTCATTAGGAGAAATGTAGGAAGTTCTTTTTTTTCTCTTTTCACCTTGCATATGAAAACCAGAATTTGGAGATTTGGAGAGTCATCTAAGTAAATGCAGCCACCAAATAATTTTCTTTTGTTTAGGAGCTACATGATTGACTGATTCTTAATAAGTGCAAAAATAGCTGTAGGCAAACAACAATACTAAGCTTGCAGTGCACAGAAGTGAGCTAAAAAACAGATGTCAGCCTTCAGCTCTTCCTGTATAATTTGTACACCGCAACAATAGTAAAGTGATTCCTTAAGCATATTTTCTTGCTTATTATTCACCACAATCTTACTTCATGTGGCACTTCAAAATGCTCTTTTATACCTGGATTGCTGGAACAGGATATCAGCAGCTTTTTGCTAGTGCATATAATTGAAAGGCTTTTACTTAAAGCAGGCTCCATTAAAAAGTCTGAATTTGCCAACAGTTTCAAACCAATTCTGTGCCTAGAAGAGAAAAGTAATTATAGTATGCTGCTGTATTTGAAAATGTTGGCAAATCTTGATCTTTTAATGGTGACTCCTGTTCACAGTAAGAAGCATATACCTTGAGGCTCTTTCTGTAGTCTATGTACACATATTGTAACACAAATGGTGTAAGCAGGAAAGATAGAAGGAAATATTTTATCAGGAATAAAACTTTGAACAGTAAACCCCTCTAACTTTCAAAGGTCCCTTCAAAATTTTTAAAATATTGTAGGTTCTGTTAATTTCAGTGGTGATAACTGAATTTATATCCTAGAAATGAAATCAGAATCACATCTTTTGTTTCTCCCCTGTGAAAGCTCTCCAAGTGTTAGACATGAAGTACTTAATACTACTCTTCACCTTTAAAACAAATACCATTAACAATTCCTGACTGCACATTGCTCAAAGGGGATGAAAACCATGCAACTTTGCATTCTAATTTTGCCAGAACAAAATTCTGCTGCCTGAGGTGAAATCAAAATAAATTCTCAGTACAGCAAAGAATATGTGTGTTCTGCTATACAGATGTGTCCTAATGGCATTTCATACAGTGCAGAATGTTAAGTACACTTACTGTCTGACAGCTTGCACATTTTGTTAAAACAGGACAGTATCTGTCATTTCTGAGGCACAGTCAAAAGATTAGGAGATTAAAATTATTAAGTGCAGTGCCTTTTGTCGCTGCAAATGGTCTTGAATTTGAAGGCACGAGTGAGCTGAATTGATTCCTATATTGTTGTACATAAGCTGGATTTGCACTAACAGTACAGTACTGATTATACCTTCAAGCAAGATTTACTTTCCTGCAGAAGATCATCCCTCTTTATTTACTGAGCTAAGCACTTCATGTGCATTGCCTTGTCTAGCATAAAATAAAAGGGCTTGTATTTTAAAAGTCTGCTGGCAAATAAACAGTTATGTATGTCCTCGTTTATTTCAATTATTTACCATTTATGTATTTAAAATGATTGTAAGAAATATTGTTTTACGGAAAATTGAGACTAATGTTGTACAATTACTGTAAATAGCCTTTGGGAATGTAATGGCAATGTTTTCTATTCCTGCATTATCCAATATTGGAGCACAGAAGAATGTAAGTTTGGTCAGTCACATGCAGGTCTTTTATTTCATCCTAAAAGTCAAAAATCACTTTTTTTTTTTTTAATCACTCATTGTTCTCATAGCTTATATTTTTATCTAAATAAAGAATGCAGTTAACAAATTCATATGTTTGTTAATTGAAAGAATATAAGGCATTAAAAACAAAAACAAAACAACAACTTGGAAACAAAAGGTAAAAATATACTTTATTCTGTTTGCTAAAAGTGAGAAAAATAACTTGATGCCATAACAGAGTATAAGGTCACTTGAGATTCACCCATTTGGATAATATTTTTTTTTTTTAGAATGTTTTTTTCTTTTATTGCTACAGCAGCCTCTCTGGTATGAGAATGCTCATTTATTAGTTTTTAAATGATGTGTTATTAAGTCACAATAATTATATCTGTTTTATTTTGTCATGACTAGGAATGTATGTGAAATACAGTTGAGAAGAGTTAGGGAGAAATAAGTAAGCTAAGACACGAAATTTTTGAGAATTCTGAAAAAATGTGTCCATGTGAACCTGAACAGAGCTCATTCTGTTCCCTTTTTAATGTAGTTTCTGTTCTAGGAATTTAAGATATTGTGGAGTCACCAAGCTGGCACACAGAAATACAGAAGTACAGCAACAGAAGTCTGGAGAGTACAGCTCAGGAAACTTAAAAAATTACACAAACTGTAAGACAGAGAATCCAGTCTTGTTCATTTGATTTTCACAGAGGAAACAAGGACCAGATTTCTAGGAGCTTACTTTGTTTTTACTTAGCCCTTTCAGGCCAGTTCCCATTGGCAGTAGCATGAATTCAAGACCTCACATTTGGCTTAGTAGGATTAGTAATGCTGTGTGCTATGTTCTGAGATGTCTGTCTGTCTGAATAATATCAATCTTTCCACATGCTTTTGAATGTCTGTGTTTCTGTTCAGCACCATACATCTATGAATTTGTAGTAACATTCTGAATACTACTCACTCTTCAAGAAAGAGAAGAAATTCAATGTACTTCTCACTTAATGGCAGGAGTGGTTGTCATCCAACAGAGGAGTTGGAATTCAGGTTGCAATTAGAAAAGTATGACCTAACTGCTATCACAGAAATGTGGTAGGAAGAATCACACAACTGGACCACTGGAATAGAGGGCTATAAGCTTTTCAGAAGAGATAGGCAGGAAAGGTTTATAAAGCCTATAGGCAGAAGATAGGCTTATAAAAAAGATGAAAAGCGACTTTTTACACGGGCAGATAATGATAGGACAAGGGGTAATGGTTTTAAACTAAGAGGGAAGAGTTAGATTAGATGTTAGGAGGAAATTCTTTACTCTGAGGGTGGTGAGGCACAGGAACAGGTTGCCCAGAGAAGTTGTGGATGCCCCATCCCTGGAAGTGTTCAAGGCCAGGTTGGATGGGGCTT
>VXAA01004714.1:286355-356800 GCA_013399115.1 Anseranas semipalmata
GCAACCTGATCTAGTGGGTCGCATCCCTGCCCATGGCAGGGGGGTTGGAACCAGATGATCTTTAAGGTCCCTTCTAAGCCAAGCCATTCTATGATTCTATGATTCATTTTGGATGTTTTGGGTCAAGGAACAAAATGATGAATTTCAGTTCCATGAGCAACCTTAAGTGCAGAAATCCAATACCTCAACCTCATGAAGTTCAACAAAGACAAATGCAGGGTCCTGTACCTAGGGTGGAAGAACCCCAGGCACCAGTACAGGTTGGGAGCTGACCTGCTGGAAAGCAGCTCACAGGAGAAGGACCTGGGAGTCCTGGTGAACAGCAGGTGAACCATGAGCCAGCACTGTGCCCTTGTGGCCAAGAAGGCCAATGGGATCCTGGGGTGCATTAGGAGGAGTGTTGCCAGCAGGCCGAGGGAGGTGATCCTCCCCCTCTGCTCAGCCCTGCTGAGGCCACCCCTGCAGTGTTGTGTCCAGTTCTGGGCTCCCCATTACAAGAGGGACATGGAGCTCCTGGAGCGGGTCCAGCGGAGGACTACAGAGATGATTAGGGGACTGGAGCATCTCTCATACGAGGAGAGGCTGAGAGAGCTGGGCCTGTTTAGCTTGGAGAAGAGAAAGCTGAGAGGGGATCTTATCAGTGTGTACAAATATCTGAAGGGAGGGTGTCAAGAGGATGAGGCCAGACTCTTCTCAGTGGTGCCCAGTGACAGAACTAGAGGCAATGGGCACAAACTGAAACACAGAAAGCTCCGGCTGAATATGAGGGGGCACTTTCCTGTGAGGGTGACGGAGCACTGGCACAGGCTGCCCAGGGAGGCTCTTTGAATATCTCTGGAGATATTAAAAACCCGCCTGGATGTGATCCTGTGCAACGTGTTCTAGGTGACCCTGTTTGGCAGGGGGTTGGGCTAGATGATCTCCAGAGGTCTCTTCCAACCTCAACCATTCTGTGTGATTCTGTGAATACAGCAGTTCTATGTACATAACTGGATAGAAATAACCATAACAGTGTTTTTGACTCTGTCTTTCATTGACATAAATCTAAGTCTACACAGACAGGCAGACCTTGCAAATGTCATACTTTGATGGTAAACACTCTCAAAATATTTTCTCAGAAATATTTCCTCCTGTACACACCTCTTCACAAAAATAAGACTAAACTCCAGGAAGTGTTGACCTGCATTGACGAGATCTTTGAATTCCTTATAGCTTAACTGCAACTTGAATATTTCGTACAGTCCATCTTCTCATTTGGTAGATTAAGTTATGTATTTTATTGCCTTTCTCCTAGTCATGGGTAGCTATTTAAAGGAATAAACTTTCCTGTGATAAAATCAGGATGGACAGTTGTAGGCATATCAGCATTCCTTACAAACTTCGCATAGGTTATTCCCTGCTTTAGCTCAGTAGCGCAACATTTTAAGCATGCAGAAAATCTCTCTTAGGGAGAAATACTCTATGAGTTGTTCTATTGCTTTCCACGAAAGAAAAGTGATAAGTGTTAAGTTGTAAAATTATGCTGGAGGCATGAGATACTCCAATTACATCTTAACTACCTTATCAATTTTAATGTAAAGGTCTACAAAACTGTTTTTTAATTTAAAAATAACAATAGATAATTCTAGAATTTTCATAAAGAATGTTTTAGAACTAGAATCTTCACAGAATCATAGAATAGCTTGGGCTGGAAGGGACCTTAAAGATCATCTGGTTCCAACCCCCCTGCCATGGGCAGGGATGCCACCCACTCGATCAGACTGCCCAGGGCCCCATCCAACGTGACCTTGAATACCTCCAGGGACGGGGCATCCACAACTTCTCTGGGCAACCTGTTCCTGTGCCTCACCACCCTCAGAGTAAAGAATTTCCTCCTAACATCTAATCTAATTCTCACCTCTTTTAGTTTGAAACCCTTATCCTATCATTATCTGCCCGTGTAAAAAGTCGCTCTTGTTGCTTGCTATAAAAAGCCTCACTAACCTTTAATATAAACCAATAACTAAAAAAAAATCACGGAGAAATCACCAGCAGCCACCATCCAATTCATAATTATTCTCTCACATTCTTAGTTACCAAAAGTCATACTATAATTTTTAATTTTACAAAGGAAGAAGTTTCTCCTGGCAGTTTCTAAAATGTAGAAGACATAGAATTTGTAATATAGTTTAAATAGAAAGCCTCACTTAACTGTATGTTTATCTGGCCTACTGTTAAACCAGAAGATCACAAAGAAAGATCACTAACTTTTTCTTCATAGCACTTACATTTTCTCTGTGAATGGGAAGCAATTTCTCATTCAATCAAAATGATGATAACGATTAGTTTGGAAGTTGTGCATACTTGAAAGACACCTGGATACGAAAGAGTCAGAATGGTAACAAAAATAAAATAAAACTTACAAAAATTAGAAAAAATTATCTAGTGTTATTTTGAATTTTCACCCTTTGATGCTTTAAAATAAATTTTGTAGGTTTTCCTAAAATCTGCTTTTTAGAGCATATTTTTAATAACATGGTGTTTTCCAAACTAATAATCTACAGACATCTGGTAACTAGTGCTTCTGATACATGGAAAAGACAAGCATTATAAACCCCTATATTGTGCACAGATCTGTGATTTAAATACTTTTTTACAAAACTTCTTGAATGAAGAGTCATTTCTTTTTGTCAAGAACGCAGTTTCATGAGTCCAGAGCTCTAAAAAACAGCATCCATTATAATGTCATCCTTTGAGAAAGGAATATTTTGAGTTGTCATCCAAGAGATATATATAATTTTTTTTTCAGTTGAAATACTGCTATTCAGGCTTTATTTTTGCTTACATATATTAGGAGGTGGACCACACATAATCTGAACAACAAAAATCTATCCTTTGGCAAGCACTCCATCACTTTTAAACTCCAGGTGTCTGTGATCGTGCACTAAAGCACCCTAATTAAAACATGGAATGCTGGCTATATTAAACAGATTCAATTTTGTTTGCTGGTTAAAGATTGAGGGACCAAAAGATAGAGCCTATTAACAATACTGTGAGAAGAAAGAGAAATCACTGCAGCCAGAAGCAAGTCCCACTGGGGGCCTAACAAGCACCTGCCACTTCCACGCGGTGAGAGATCAATCAGTCTCTGTATGCAGCAAGCTGACCTGCCAAAAGCTGAACCACAAGGGGGAGAGAAGAAAAATGATCAATTCCCCAAATTCTGTGCCACTCAGTAATAAAATACCATACTCTAAACACTTACACTGTCTCTGCAATTGTGATATCTTAGTCAAGTTCAAAATCTGCAGTGAAAATCCAGTCAGAGATATGGAAGGAAAGGTAAAGTAGTATCCAAAGTGTATTAGAAGATGAATTCTCTTCATCATTACTGTGTAAATTCAGTCACATTACAAGGAAAATAAGTTTTTGGGTGTTCAAACTTAGATTTGGTAAGCTCAAACACTCAAGTTTTGTTCTCAGGTACAAGACTGCAATTTACACTTTGCAGACTTCAGCTGCTTATTTGATTTCTGTTTGCAGTGGAGGTGTGAGCTGGCCAATAGAACAGTAAAACATGCTAAGTGTGTACGAAAGATTACTGGCAATTGGAAATGAAAGCAAGTGAATTGGAACTTGGTAAACTGTGATTAAACAATTTGTCTATTTGCTAGAAAGTGTGGTTATCAAAACTAAGTTCACTTCAATAATATGTAAAGACCACGTTCATAGAAAAACAAAAAGGCTATTTTCTTAACTAGAGTCCTCTTCCTATACCACTTATGTATAGCCTTAATTTTATTGTATAACAGAGCATTCAGTTCACTCTGTGTACTCGTATTTTCTAACTTTTAACTGTGTTGGACAGAGATACTTTTTGTTAGTCAATTGTACTAAAGCACTCCTAATGAGATCCTGATGTTGGTACAATTGTACTATCGAGCAGAAGACTAATCAAAGAATTGCACATAAATCTAGGTCCTACCAAAACTCTAGATCTTTACTGACTTGGGTTGCTGCCTGAGTACCTGCATACAGTTAAATGTTAAGGTGAGGAAAATAAAGCTGTATTTCCAAAGACCAGAAACCATGGGTGAAATCTCTAGACATTGCTATTCTTTCTCAGGGAATCAAGTTCTCAAAGACATCTTAAGAGGTGATGAGATCAAGCAAATTGTCTTGAATTCTAGGGAAAGCACTGAGATCATGTGCCCTTACGCCAATAGCCTGGATCTTCCAAGATTTTCATGTTCTCTCACAAATGTTCTTTAAACCACTTCCCCACAACATGAAGTGTGGCTTTTCATTTCCTGTGATACAGAAGACAATGGTGGAGTAGTGGTATAGTAGTACATAATACAGGGTATCTGGATATACAGGACACAGGAATCTGTTTGGTATACAGAAAACAAACAAAAACAACAAACAAAACAAAAAAAAAACACAGCTGAAGAGCCTTAGAGGTATTTATTTGCATTTACCCTGCATTAGTGTTATGAAAATTACTATTTTTTTTGTGTGTGTGTGTGTGATTATAACGGAAATCATCAATTTAAAAAGTCCTAGACTGTTATTTGATGAAAAGAAAGAAGTGCAGTCTGGCAAAAATAAAAAACGAAAACAGACAAAATTCAAAATAATATGGTATTCTTTATTAGTTGATTGCAAAAATACTTTTGCTTGAAACAAAACAGTAGAAACAAATGACCTGATCTTCAGAGAAAATTGTTTGTTTCGCATTCACTTGAGAAATTGCTCCAGAACAGTACATCCTTGCACAAATATTACCGTTGAAATGTCATCAAAGTCACCATCTGTACAGGTTATCTGCTGATCAAGTGCCCGTAGTGTTAGCTTGAGAAATCCAAAAATGGATATAACTATTCCATCAAACTTACAGAAGAAAAAAGCATGATTTTTTTTTTAATATACAGTTGGACTTTTAAATAGCTTGTTCTGTTCTGCCAGTTCCTGCTTTACTCAGTTCTCTGGAAGCACTTTCAGGTTTCAGCAACTCCATCTCCTGATTAGTTGTGCTTCTCAAATACCCCTCTTAATATATATATTTCCCCTGTGTTCAGCTGCAATAGTGCCTCGCTTGACTAAAAGTCAGACGTTGCTTTTTCTTCTTTTCTGAGACATGTATGCGAAGGATAAATATCTTTAATGGGGAGTCATTCCATATAGACAATGGAATAAGCCAGAAATATAAGCCAACAAAGATGTCTGATAATGTACATTAACAGGGTTTTACCAGTGCAAAAACTTCTCATATTAATATCACATCTTCAGTTACCTCACAGAGGCAAACGCCACACAACAGCATCTGGATTGTGCAGTTCCTCAAGCTGAGGTGAAATTCTGACTTTACTGAGGTGAAGAGAAATCCTTCCATTGTTTTCAGTGGGATCATGGCTTAACACGCAGACTCTATAAAATACGTCTCTAGGGTCTACACCATAAATCCTGTTATCACTCAGTGACCTGAACAAGTCCAGTATATTATCATTCGGTTAATTAATTTGCACATTAAAAGAAGAAAAAAGATTATATCAGTGACAGTTATGCAGACAATCTTTAAGAAACTAATTAAAACAAGCAGTTGATACAAATTACAAAAAAAAAAAGCAAAACAAAAACAAAAAAACACAACCACCACCAACAAAAAAACCAGCTTATGTGAGGAAGCAAACTGAAAATATTTCTTTTCCACACAAAGCAGAATACAATTCAAGCTATTCTGTGAAGTGTAGCCTATTAAACAAAAAGCAAGAGATTCTGTCTTTTGGGCTTTCAAATGTCACCAAAAATATACCCTGCACTTCCATGTGAAAGCTACTTACACGAATCTGCAGTCTTTAGTGATTTTTTTTTTTTTCAAAAACTGATTTCAGGATGACATAAATGACTTACCAGCAAGTTCAGCATGTGAAAGCTGTGTCACTTGGGCTTATTGCAATACAAGGGCTATGGAAGAGATTCAAAGGTATGGCTGTGCAGTAATACTCAGAATAAAGACTGAATTCTTTATCTTTCTAGGAATCACTACATTCGCATTAACAGTAGTCTAAATTAAATTATGGCTAACATAATACTTGGATACCTTACATCAAGTCAGCATTTTTACAGCATCCAATATCCAGCTCTATTTAGACCTGCAACCACTTATACTCCCTATCGTTTCTCTGTTTGATCTCAAATTTCCCTATGTTGTTATATTAAATATCACTGTGTGTGCACTGATAACGATACATGGAGAAGTATGTGTTCTGGGGAAAATCATATCTTTCTTCTGCCCAAGCTTCTCTATGATTTATTTTGCCTAACCTAAATTCCAGCTAACTCTCCAGAAAACCTGGAAAACTTTTTATGATCAGCCACAGTCTGGAAAGTAATGGAAAACATTGTTAAACTTTTAGGCTGCAACCTAATGGTTATCATCCATATTCTTTACAATACAGCTATACAGCTTTAAGTTCGCAACCTGAAACATATTGGAAGAACTTTCCAAAAGCTCAGCTTAGAAGTTTAAATATAGAATTATAAATATTAATTCCTAGATATTTTTAAAACATGTCAACACATACTTTTCTGGATCATCAGCACACTGTCCAGTTTATGCTGAAAAGGACTTCTGATATAATTGCAGAAGAAATATTTTAAAACACTACGTTGCTAAACAAATTAGAAGGACTCCTCTGAGTATTCATAATGCATATTTACCAACTATTTTAATTAAAACACATATCTCTGTAGTTAACTTGAAACCTATATTTCAATCTGGCTTCTTTATTGTAATTTTCAAGTTTCCTGTATTACATGCACATACATTTTGAAAAACAAATATAAATAAAATATGACAGAATAAACACTGATTAGAACATTTTGGAACATCATTAACATACCCAATTTACATGGCATAAATCTGTTAACATCTGCAGTGATAAAAAATCTCCCAACATCTTTCATGCTATGAAGATGAAAACAGCCTTTTTTTTCTTCACTTGGTATAATAAATAAAACAGTGTATTTCTTCTCTCTCTCATTTAACATGAAGTGTCATTTAACAATGAGCGTCATTACTGTGTTAGCATAGAACATTAAAAGGGAGAAGCTGAAAATATGATGCTAAATAGTTCAAGTAATCCGTTAGCCCAGGACCTAGAACAAGAAATTCCCTCCATCAGACAGTAATTCAGTGGTCTGGAAGGTTCCAAGATAAACAACCTAGACAACAGCATCACCTCCCTTGGCATTTTTCACATTTCCTGATTTCCATCACCCAAACTGCACAGTGGAAATTTAAACAAGGAACAATATAGTAAAACTGGGGAAAAATATGCAGTTATGAACATTGACATGCAGAACGCTCTGAAGCCATCACTGCTGATTATCAGTGTCCCATATTAAACCCCAGTTTACTTAAGTGCAGAGTAGTTGTTTGGTTATTTTTTAACTGCAAAAATGGTTTTCGAATCCAAATACGAAAATAATAAAAATCTGCCAAGAATTTACATTTATTCTGAAGGTTTCTAACTGTTGGCATAAAATGCAATTATATTACAATTATATTCAAAGTGTGCTTGCAGAAAGGTGCGATAAGTATCATCCATTTTAGTTCATTCAGAGCGTAAAAATGAAAGCCCTGCCTAATATGCAACTGTCAGATTTTTGCTTCAGTTGAATCATTTTACTCAATGTCCATTTGTATGAATAAATCAAATTCCAAAGTCTTTACTTGAGCTGAAAAAGCACTTGTAGTCTTCTGCTGTTGAGAGTGGAGCGTACAACATACCTAACAGTAACAGATTTGTGTTTTTAAATTAGAGTATGCCCATATGAAGATTTTAAAACAGGCAATTCAGATCCTTTTCAGGTCTGCAGAGGTTCATCCAGCAAAATGCTAAACCTTTCAAAACCACCCTGCTCTGTGAAGTCCTACAGACAAATAACTGTTGACAATCTCTTTAATTTGCAGTTCTTTATTTACATAGACCTACTGCGGTAGCAACTTATCACCCACAAGTTTTTTTGCCTCTCTGTTTTTTTCCTTTCTCCACATCCATTGCCGCAGGCATCCCTCTGCTTCACAAATAAAGGGCTAGGGAAATTCTTGCTTGTACTTCAGAAAACCTGTCAGAAAATGAATGCAAATGTTATGTATTTGCAAGCCTCCAAAACCAAGAGAGGCAGTGTACCAAAAATGATCACTCAGACTCAGGAGCCTGCAGCTAAATAGCTAAGACCTTCAGCTCTTAACCTTTGCAAACCAGTTCTGAAAACAAAAAGACTGGAGACATTTGGTCCTAAACCACATCCAGCTGAGCTGCTGGAGATGTCAGCATTGTAGTGGCAGCTGCTGGACTGTGTGTTGAGCAGATACTGACTTTTCTGTTTGTTGCACTATCTGCCCACCTTCCTTTTCCACTCAGCTGAAACCATCTCGGCGTGCTCCTTCCCCTGCCATCACCTCTGTCAGCCACCTTGTCCCAGCTACATCTTCTCCTCTGCCTTCAGCAGCAATCCTCTCCCCCTTTCCATGCGTATATCCCACACCCTACCAGGAAGTATGCACCTCCCAGGTGAAGAACTGTTACTATAAATTATGTTTATCTACAAAGTATGATGGTTTTCTAATCCTCAGATGAATTTGAATCAATCCTCAGCTTATTACTGTGCACCTGTTTCTTCTGAACAACAACAAAAGGCTAAAATAAGTTCTTTGTGACCACATACCCTTTGAAACTCAGGACTATCTCTTTAGAAGACACATTTTAAAATCATATTTCAGCTACATCACCTGTTTTTCCAAGAACAAAAATGAAATGTATGCAAAAACTAACTTTAATGTGAACGTATCATTCCTCACATAAATTAATCTGAGAGCTAGTCCTAGACTCTTATATAACTCTTGCCTTTATTACAAGATATTACCAATGACATACAAAATACATTCTTCCCTCCTATTTTAACAAGTGCTTTTACTAAGGTGATGGTAATGGTGGGTCCTTTATCTTTGTTATGTGTTACTTTGAACTCTTACAACCAAAAACGCTAACAGCAGTGCAATCTCCACTGCTAACAGCAGGCTATTCTCCACCACTAGGCAAGAGAATGATAGCTTCACCTAAGTTTGTCACAAGGGAAATATACAGAGCAAAGAAAGTAGCGAATATACCTTCTTTATGAAAGGAACTATAGTTGCTGAATTCCTCAAATCAGTTATGTATTTCTTGTGTTTCCTGCATTCTTCATGTTCATCCTAATTTGAGAGGGAATTGTTTCCATGGGACAGTAAAATACAGATCACTCCCTCTAGAAAGACTAAGCTGCTCCTGCACCAAAGTCGAGTAAGCCAGCTTGCACAGGCTCTATGGGAGAGCAGCAGATCTTTAGACTGGGGAGCCCACTGGCTCCTTGCCCTTTAGGAGTTACTAACTCAAACAACCCAAAGGAGTAGCCACGCACTGCAGATGAAACTCTCTGATTAATCCTTATCAGGGCTGCACTATCTTCAGAGGACTCAGAGTGTTAATGAGATTACTTATGTTTAAGATGCTGTTCATGATAAAGCAGCAAGAGAGATTCAGAGCACATCCTTCATTGAAAGCAACACTAGATGCCTTTTTGGGGGGCCAATAACTATCTCACAAGAAACCTGTCTGAAAGATGAAATCTACAGTTGGCAGATGATACTGCAAGGTTTACGTTCAGTGAGACAAGAGCAAGGCAATCTAAGATTTTCCAGGAAATTTTTAATAAGACTTTTCCAGAAAACTTCTAAGAGGCATGTATGTAGAAGCAATAATATTTTTTGCCCCTTTCCAAACCCACAATTTAGTTACTATTCCTGTCACCTGCACCATGAAGTCCTCTCTAGGGGCCAGGAGTGGGACAGTATATCATGTCATCGTGGCAATTATGGCATAAGAGCTATGTGAATATTTCTGCAGGCATGAGGGACAGCTGGACAAAATTATTTTACCAAAACATATACTGTAAACACTACAAACATAGACATTACCCCTGTTCTAGGGGTTTGTTAATAATCTTTGCTGGAGCTATCTTATTCTTTCTGCTTTTTCTCTTTATTAGCTCCCAATGGAATACCATTTTCAAAGGGGATTATTCCAGAAATCATAGTACTCTAAGACAGTATCAGAGAGTTAAGAAATATAACTTTTTTTTTTTTTCTCCTCATTCCTGCACTAATATTAAGCCACTTTAGAATAACCCACTTGGAAATAATTTGTGAGCAATATCATCTACCTCAAAATACAGGCTTTTACAGAACTCGGTTTTATTTTTGTGGATGTTGTTCATTTACTGAAAAGGCTAAAGTTCTTCTAAAGTGTTTGATTATTCATCAACAAGAGACCTTTTTGTACACATACCAAGGAAAAAAAACAGCTGGAAATTATATACAGAACATAAAGAAGTAACAGAATGAAAAGAACATCAGAGAGTACCAAATCTTACTGCAATTTGGTGAAAATTCTAGATTTTTGCTTACATACAGTACAGTTTGTATAAAACTGCAGTATGATGAAACATTCATACTCTATGCTGGTCAAAAGAATATTACTGAACCAAGCTCAGTAAATTCTGCTCTTTCGTATCTAGTAAGACTCAGAGGAAACACCACCAGCAGTAGCAAATAAGGTAAGACACAGGGCTTTTCAGTCCTCCTCCCATGAAAAAAGCAAAAACAGAGAAAATACTTGTCAGTAATTGCCTTGTTGCCATCTCATTCCCATATGATGTGCCCGGAGACCGCTTCCACACTGCTAAGAAGTCATTTGAAATCTACGTGTTAGTTCATTTCTGCTTCACTTGCTGGCTGCCCTGGATGAGATGGGCACTGTGGGCCATGCATAAGGGTCAAGTCTTCTAAGGCTGGACCACAGTGTAGGCCAGACTCAGCTGTGGAGGAGCAGAGGCTGGCTAACTGAGCCCCTCAGGTCTACAGAAGAAGCCCTCGTGCCTAGAGGTACATAGTTACAACCAAAGTATATATTCTTGACGTAATAATTGTCTACCTCTCCATCTGTAAGTAGGCACAGTATCATTAAAAAGGAAATCTCGTTTTATGAGAAGGTTTATTTGGGAGCATTCTCCACTCTGAATATGGATCTTGGGGGCTATTCTTGAACTAATGTACAGAGGATTCACTGTAATTTTATTAATGCAGCATGCTGACAACTTAAAACCAGAACCAAGAATTCGCATTCGATATTGTAGTCAATACAGTACAGTATGTATTCAGTCTTGTCGATGCTAGCAAAAAATTCACAAGGTATACATGATTTGTGAGTAGTCTGTGCCTGGAGTAAGGTTTCATTAAAAAAAAAAAAAAAAAAAAAGTAGGAATTTTTTATAATAATCTTTTGAGCTCCATTATACCTTTTCATTGCATCATTTTGTTGGTAAAGTTGTGACAACTTTGAACTTTAAAAAGATGTGGTACTTGTAAAATCAATCAATATAAATCATTCTGAAAAAAATCAACAATAACACACACTAACTTTATTACTTAACACTCCTAACCCAGTTTCTGATCATGAGGTTTAATAGTCCTTTCTCAGACTATTAACTTTTGAGCCTGTAGACCACTTTCAACTACATTTGATAGACATCTCAAAAATAGTAAGACCCTGAATGTTTGAAAGCTTGGCAATAGTGAAGAGTGAAAAAAATGTTAATGACAAATTAATGATTATTAATGCCCCTACTGATGGGAAGGACTGACAGCAGCTGGAGAGTCAGTCAGTACAAACAGCCTGCTCTCATATTGCCAGCTAGCCAAAAATGATAGATAGGGTATCCACGGTATTTTGTAGGTGGGAAGGAGCATAGGATACAGTAGTGAGGGGACGCAGGGGACATGGAAGGGAACTAAATGCATTTGCAGTTCTGAGAAGGGCTGAGGGTCTTGGACTACTGGGTGACATGAAGGCAAACTAAACAAGGTTGCAGGGAATAAACTGTTGGTTCATTAGTCCCACTGTTCACAGTACAACCTTACAACTAAAACACCACACATTTGAATTTGCAATGTAACATACATTACATATCAAATTATTTTTTACATCTGGTAACTGCATATAAGTGTTTTTTTTTTTTCTTTCAGATTATGTGATTTTGGTTAAGCTTTATAACACTGTAATGAAGATTTCCTTGAAAAGTCATATAAACCCTGATGTGCAGATATTTCACATTTTACAACCTAGCTATAATACTCTTATAGGCTATGGTGCCAAATTTTTTATGCAATGCTTGCTTTCATGGCAGAATTGTTTGTATGAATACAAACATTTATATGACAGATGTTTTGTGCGTGTCTATTTTTTTGTTTTCCTTTTAAAAACTTGTGTTATTTCTATGCAAATTCATGGTACTTCAATAATTTTGTTAAGAGCTGACAAATATGCTCAGTGCTGTATCTTCCAAAAGGAATAACACTCAAATATAAACTGCTTTGTCAGCAAGTTCTGCAACACTTTGGGGATGCTCCAAAGTTTTTTGTTTCATTTTAAAGTTCATTAATTTGACACATTTAAAATATACATGCATTATAAAACTCTGCATTCCTAGCTTTCATTAAAATGACTATATTGCAGAGAATAGTGTTTTGTCAGTTCCCTTTATTTCCTTCAAGTTCACCATTAAAAAGACAACATAGTTTTTTATTAGAGTTAGAGTTTGATTTTATTTGTTGAATCAAACACAAATGCTTGGCACAACACGTACAGTCAGAGGAAGATCTGGCCCAGGTTTCTTTTGATTTTTCTAAATGAAAAATAAGATATTACTTCTAGGGGATGAAGTGGGAGTGGTTTACTGCATTACTAAGTATACATATTGATTTCATAATACTCAGATGACAACCCATCAGAACAGTGTGACTATTTCAGTAATGCAGGTAAGGACATTTTCATACTTTCTGGAGCAGAACAGCTGCATAGTGTGCTACCAAAGTACTCTTGGCTTGACTTACTAATATCATTTTAAGAATGTACTGTGGTCTTATATTTTTTATCACTTTTTAAGAAGGGTGAAGAGATAACGGTTGAAGATGACAGAAACACAGCCATTCGACAGAGAATGTACATTTTAATTAGAGGACCTATTAACTAGCATTATTATATATACAAAAATTCATTCATGACGTAATTCCATTGATTTCAGTAGTTAGTTACATGAAGAATGAGAAGAAAGAGAAGACAGCAGTTCGCAAAGGAAAAACAGATGAATTATGTTTAATGTAACAGCCTGCTGAAAAACAGGATGACTCCCATATCTTAAAAGTGCAAGTACATCCTTAATCTCCCTGCCCAAACAACAAATGAAATGGAGGTGAAAGTAAGGCTGTCCTCCTCCAGGTCAATTTTTTTTTTTTTTCCCCGGAATCAGAGCACCAGGGGATGATTTCACTTCAAAATAAAGACATAAAATGTGACTATTAAAACAAAGCTAGGAATCAAACTTAAATGTTTGGAATCTGCCTCCCTCAAAAGCATTTTGCATCACTCCCCCACCCTCCACTGAATATGCATACTACAATGCTATATAGGTAAATATCATAGAATCATAGAATCATTTAGGTTGGAAAAGACCTCTAATATCATCCAGTCCAACCTATAACCTACCACTACCAAAATATGATACATATGATCATATGATACATATGATACTCTGGATTAAATCATAGAATGATAGAACATCCCGAGTTGGAAGGGACCCACAAGGATTATCGAGTCCAGCTCCTGGCTCCACACAGGACCACCCAAAAATCAAACCACATGTCTGAGAGCATTGTCCAAAGGCTTCTTAATTCCAGCAGACTTGGTGCCGTGACCACTTCCCTGGGGAGCCTGTTCCAGTGCCCAATCACCCTCTCAGTGAAGAATCTTTTCCTAATATCCAATTTGATTGCCTGCAGTAGCCTGGGTTCAAATTCATGGGTAGCTCCTATTTCTTTTTCTTCCACAAATAATAACTTACTATGAACAGATTTCAGAAGTCTGAGTAAAAAACTCTGCAACGATCACTTGACAAGCAACACAAAACAATAGGTTAGGTCGTAAGTATCTAAACCTGCCAAATCCAATCTTTTAATTTGCATGTCTTTTAGGATTTATATTTGTTAGATATCTCTGAAGTTAGTCTGAATTTTACATTTTAATGAAATTCAAGTTTTCATTGGTGACGCAGACTTAGAGGTATGTATTCTGAGGAGATGGACACCTGTCCAAACTAAGGCTCCGATGCTGTCCTGCAGATTTAGGCAGACAAAAATACGAAGCCAGGCTAAACCACTAGGAGAAGTCAAGAACAACATGGCTGTACCTCAGCTGAGGATGATGACAAGAGGGCCATGCATCTTCTGCATATTAGTTTCACAGACCGTTCATCTAGGATGCATCTATTTAGCACAAAGGATGCTGGATCACCAGGAAATTCAGGGAAATGCCATGATCACCCATCACATGTTCTGAATCAGACTATTTTTCACTCCTCTTCCAAAAGCCAAGCCACTCTGCAGCAAATCATGAAGTCCCACAGAGAACAGACAGAATAGATTCTGCCCAAGCCCTCTAGTTGACATTCATCAGGGAAAGAATTGAAATACAGAACTATCTCCCGGAAACATACATGCATTTTAAAATTCACATTGGATAAAAAAAACAGCCTGAAGAGATTTCAGTGTCTTCTGGAGATACCTAACCTGTCTACATAGCCACTGAAGATAGAGAATTCAATGTGCTGGTGGAGATCTAGATAGGCACCTACTTCTCTGTTTGGATAGGTAAACTGGACACATTCTCTCGTGTCCTGGGCTCAGATACTTAAACTGTGCCTGGTTATGAATTCAATTCAAAATTCACAATTCTCTGAAAGAAATCTGACCATACAATTGGTGTCCTAGTCCAATCCCCAGATGTGTCATGTCTCATTGTCAAAGTGAGAAACTCTCGTAACTGCCTTGTAACTGATTCTTTCCCATGCCAGAGCTGTATGTCAAACATCTAGAAGATGTTAAAGACGGAGGATGTTCACCCTTCACCCAAACGGTTCTTATCTACAGTAATACCTTCTCTGCTGATCCGAGGCAGTACCATCCCTTAAGACACCACCTAAGCCACTAAATGCACCTTCAGTTGTATAACTCACTTCACATGTAAGACAAAAAATTACCTCAGAAGTACCACCATTCAACCTCATCCTGTCTTGTCTAAGTGTCTTTCAAATCAATGATAGAACTCCTTTAAGGGCTATCGAGAGGGGAAAGGATTCAGTAGGCTGCCTTTGCTGTTAGAAGCAGCGAGTATCAGTCTTTCCATAACCCTGAAAACTATTTTTTTTTTTGCATTTTTTGTATTTCCATGCCACAAAACGTATAAATCTTTTGTGGTTTGAACAATTATAAAATTGTTCTGTAAGAGAAAAAACACACCAAGAGATTCTCCGGAATTCATGGAGAAAGAGAGAAAAAAAAAAAAAAAAAAAGGTAGAAAGGAAAAGCAAGGGAAAACAATAACAAAAAAAGCCCTCAGGGATGCTAGCCTATGTGGAGATTTACTGATTCTCACTTTATTTCAAAACAATCAGTTGGTCATTTTATTATTGTTAATGATTTCAAGGGCATAGGAAGGGAGCTCATTCTTCCTGAAGGGAACATCTTCCACTTCAGTGTGTATTCTCTTTCCCGTAATTTGGTGGAGACATCCTCAACTTTCTATTCAAAGACTTCACTGTGCACATCTTTTACTGTTGCAAGTCCAAACTTACTGTGATTGTAGACTTATCCTACTGAAGGCCTAAACCTGGCTACAAGATGGTTAAGACTGACGTAATACTGAAATAAATCCCACCACCTATCCATACACGTTCAGTCACATAAAAGAAACTGAAATATTACTCCACAGCACAATTTAATGAGAAGTTTCTGTAGCCACTGTGCTGTCTGGCTGAATGGACAACTAATCTCCGTGAGAAAAAATTAAGTCTCTCTGATTACTCAGAACAATCTGAGAATATCACAACTCTTCCCCTCATATGGTTTATGTGTTATCTCACCATGGCTTTTATAAAGATGTTAAAAAAAAAAAAAAAGAAAATAGAATGTTTGAGCTGGTAAAGACCAATCAGTTAATGTATTTCACATCCTACCAATACAAGACTGATCCCCACAGTACACTTTCTGGTCTTTGTCCAAGCTAGCCTTGAACTGAACAACTGTTGGAACTTTCAGTTCTGAGAAACAATTCCACAGATAATAGACAGAACTGCTTTTTTTTTCCTAAATCTTTCTCTATCCATACTTTTGTCTCTGCAGGCAACACTATATGCTTCCTCTTCCTCTGATTTCATAATGTTGAATTAGTCATGGATTGTAACTGGCTTCATCTCTGGCTCCCCTGTTAGCCACCATTTCGGTCAGTTGAAAAAATTGTATGCTTTATGTAATTCTACACAGACAAGTTTACCTGTGTTCGGTTGTTCTTGTTTTATTTCCGTGTGTGTATTGGGATGTATTTTACCTACACATTCACAGCAGCTATCATCAGTTACATTTGAGCTCCATCAGGGATTTTTATTTTATCTTTCAATCTTTACGGGTATCCTTTAAATTCCATTTAAGTCTTAACTAGTCAGATTTTAGTTGCCAAGCTTCCACTGAAGGTATCTAAACCCAAATAAAAAATCAGGGGTAGGGGTGGGGGGTGACATTGATGTCAAAACAGGACACTAAGATTCACAAACATCTGAGCAATGTTCCCAAGATACTCAGAAATGCCTTGGTTTGAGAAGCAAGGACATTAAACTCAAATGGTATCTGAGAGCAGTGCATCGGCACCTAAATCATGCCTGAGACCCAGGGAACTCCTAATCTGCTACCAACATTCAAACCATGCCTAAGTCACCTGGACAGTTCTGAATTCAGCACAAAAACATAACCAGGGGAGATGAAATCCTCCCTCAGGGCTTGCACATATTCAGTGAAGAAAAAGCAGCAGCACGATCAGTACTTGATGCTTCCTTCTCGACCAGAGAAGTTCCCTTCTTACCAGGCCACAGAGTCAGGTTCCTTTTTACTTATTTTCCCTGTCTGGACCCACCAGTCTTGAATTGCTTCCTGCACAAGTTTCCCAAAGAAGGACTGCAAAGAGGCTTTGTCTGGGATATGCTCCTGTCTGGCAGGTATGTGGGATTTACTGACAAGTGTGGCAACCTCCTCTAGATATGCTGTGGAGATACTCTGTGAATGTCCTTATCATGCTTCCTTGATCTCTGAGTAGTAGATATAGATCTTGGACATTAAAGGAAATACCATACTCAGCCCATATGCTTCCCTCCCTAAGTGCATTACCCCCCTAAATCTGGCCTGTATCAAGAATTAGGGCCTTAATTATTATTTGTATTCAGCCTCCAAAATTTACAACTCACTTGAGCCCTGCAGATCTCAGCCAACTTCTTTTTAGCTAGTCACAAAAACTAAATATTTTTCACTGATAACAGTGTTTCCCCCCCCAACCCTTCCCTTTATTTTTATGACTCACTGGTTCTTTGCAAGCCGTTTGCTGCTGTATTATCACAGGTCCAGCTAGGTCTCGGGAATGTTCCTACAAGAACGTCCCTATAGCAACATCTTGCTCCCTTTCCAGCTACCACAATTATATCCTTAAGGGAATATCTCTTAGTCTTATGTGAAATCCATATTTCTTTACTGTACCTGAAGATTTCTAATGTCCATCAATAGAAATAAGTATTTCTTCAGAAATCACCCTGTCGTTACGTTATTCACAGACGGACAGCATTCCAGTTTTGAATTGTGATGTGTATGTTTACATGTACTTTAACGAAAATGGGGAGCATTATTAGACAGTAGAGAGCCTAACTTTAAAATCCTCACCCCAGAACAGTACAGCATTCTCTACAGTATAGGATGTGCGCTTTCAAATATCTTTTCCATGAAATAGGGTTTGCCAGTGTATTTCATATGAAAGATGTATTTCATGTGCTTTGTTTGCATCTCAGAGGCAACTGTAGAATTCTTTGTTAAGTGTAAATGGGGAAGAATAACAACATTAGCTGAAAAAAAAAAAAACCAAACAAACTATCTAGATATCCTACAGCAGTTATTGATAGCCCAACAGGCATTGGAACTGTGTAAACACAGGCAGACATACCCCATAGGTTTGGGTCCAGGATAATTTAAACTGTTCTGTATCTGGGTTATTCTGGGTAATCTGCTCTGTATCTGGGTTAATCTGCAGGACAGTATTCGGGAGCTGATATAGCTGAAAACTAACCTGGCAAAAACTGATTCCTGTTTGAGCATACCAGACATTTCCACAAGCACTTAGTGCTTACCCTAAAGAGAGATCAGGCATGTACAGCCCGAGTGGGGTGGGAGGATGGTACTGCGGCAGTCTGGATTTAGGGTGGTTTAGGCTACCACACAGCTGCATTGTCAGTTGAAAGACAAAGGTCCTATTTCCTTATATTTTGCTGTTTGATTTTACTGACCCACCCTCATTGCCTGGTTTGACTTGGATCAAGCATCAGTCAGTCTTGTTCACTTCCAACCTCTGGTCTCAGCCATGTAGTGAGAATCTAATGAAAGCATGAATAGCCTAAACCTTGGGCTATCACATTGCCATGACTCTGCAAGCTGAATTGTCTTCCTGTATACCCTAGCATGCTCATATGCACGAGAACAGAAGAAATAGATGAGAACAGAGTCCTACAGGCAGGAGTTAACTAGATGGAAAAACAGACAAGGCTATCCTTTAGGTCTGCCCCCAAGGTAAAGAAACTTGTGTGCAGACATAATGCTACTAAGTATTGGAGCTCTATTCCAGATGCTTAATGAAAATACAGCAGGGGAATACAGAAAACAGAAATGTCTGTCATGTGCCTGCCTTCTACAGATTTTCAATAACACTTAAGGGCTTAACATCTTTTATGCTTTTGAAACCATTCTTAATAAAATAAAATTAGACCTTTCACAAATCTCTCACCTCCTGGGCCACCTCGACCTAGATCAATACACTCCTGTTAACTGTTATTATGTGCTGTTCACAGGTCCTCCATCAGTTTCTTGTTGAAATGGCAGTTTTCAATGTGACAGGACTTTCTGAATTAATTTTTAAATATGATTTTAGGAAATAACGTGTCAAACAAATTATTGAAAACCCTGTGCTATCACACCTATTTAATTTTCTTTGTTGACTGCTTGTTTTGTTCAGTCCAAAAATCTAGCTTGTTTTGTGCGATTTAACAGAAATTTTGGGGGGTATTCTTAAAAAAGAAATGCTCCAGAATGAATATGCATTTTCAACAGCTTCATCTTCTAACACTTGCGCTATGAGCATTCTCACTATGTGAAACGGGTGTGTAATATTTTTAGCATCATTTTAAATTCTTCATGTTGATGTGACATACCAGTTTCCAAGCCTCATAGTATTCCATTACATTCCCATTAAAAAATTATGATTTAAACTGTATACTCAAGTTCTGTGTTGAGTGTTTTACAGCTTTCTTCCCCATTTGCACTATCAAATACACTTTGTCTTCCACATGTACAACGTGTCCTGTAGTCCCCTTCAGTTCAACTAGATGGTATACAACATGGTATACTACATGGTATACACTTCTTACAGTGTGTCGTGCTACTTACAGTGAATCAAGAAATTGTAGAAGTAATCTTCAGGGCTGATTCCTCACATAGTCTCTCTTTGCAATCGCTTATTAAATGAAAATTCATTTTATCATATTCATGCAAGAAATCAGAATTTTCAGACAAATGTCAGTTTATCGTGAAGCATACTAAACCACTGTAGGAGTGGGCAACACTGTGTGAAATTGTTTGGTTTAGCAGATGAGGAACGGGATTTAGTTGCTTGGTGCAGGCAGGTAGTAACGTAGCATGTCCTGAATGGTCTCCAGCTGCCACCCCACAATGGCACTGGTCTCCTATAGGTTCTATGATGTCATTTATACTCACCCCATCCAAGGTGCCTTTAATACTCTTAAGTGTTTGAATAGATAGAACATGAGTGAACAGCACAAATCTGTGCCAGGGAAGGTTCAGACTGGACATTAAGAAAAATTTCTTTACCATAACGGTGGTCAAACACTGCCACAGGCTTCCTAGAGAGGTGGGTGATGCCCCATGCCTGTCAGCATTCAAGAGGCATTTGGATAATGCCCTCAATAATATGCTTTAACTTTTGGCTAGCCCTGAAGAGATCAGACAGTTGAACTAGATGATCTTTGAAGGTCCCTTCCAACTGAACTATTCTATTCTAGTAAAACCTAGTATCAGCCCCTTCACATCCTTTCTCTGATGAGCCTGTAATATTCCCATGCAGACTTGAATCATCCCTTATAGTTCTCAATTTTCAATGCCCTGGGCCTTCCATTTTTAAAATTTGGGTTCTTTCTTTGTTTTTGAGGACACCAATGAGAATCTTATCCCCACATAATTATATAATTTTTACTGATGTTTTGCAAAATCAAGGGATTGGAAAAGAATTTTTAAATTAAAGTTTTTTGTTGTTGCTGTTGTTTTTTTTAATCAGGACCCAGGTAGCAATTTAGACATTCTTTGAAATGCAGCTTTTAAAGCTTTGCATATATTTGAACACTTCAGATGTCCACAATTTAGCAGATGGGTTCAGACTATGACACAGTAATCAATGAATACCCCAAGTTACAATGTGGTTTTCTGTACATTTCACAGGGTGGGGTTTTGTTTGTTTGCTTTTACTGAAAATACAGTTTATTCCACAAAAACATGAAATAGGTGGAATCTTCCTATTATTGTCTGGGGTAGAACCTGCTTTTTTACTTACTCGAACCTTAGTGGTTCAGACCAAAAAGGATCAGAATGTCGCTCATTTTAAAGTGAACTAGCTAGTTTTAAATATCGATTAACCTATATCACACACACAAATAATGTAATTCCTCAGCATTAATCAGTAAACCAGCTTTAGCTCTAAATTCGTCCTGTCCCTACATTAGTGTAGTAAGACTGGACTGAGGGCTACAACATATAAGAAGCAACCACTTAACATGAATATGTGTTAAAAATAGCAATCCTGAGAGAAAAGATATCTCTAGAAATCTTATTTATTTGAAAATTGACTTTACTTATTTGTAAAGGAATTGTAATATTTTTAAAGTAGCCCAAGTAGAAATAGGTATCCATATTTTCTGTAACTCTATAAGTATGTGGAGCTATTATAATTCCCTATTAAAACCTGAAAATATGTGTTCTGAAAAAGAACAAAACCTATGTTTCCCTTTACTTCAAGTTATTCTTGGAGTAAATTGTGGTCTCTCTTCAGGCAATGTGAATCACTGAACACCAGGATTCAGGACGGAGGAAGGAACCTAATCACTTCAACATGGTTCTTCAAGTTTCTGCCAGCTCTTTTCAACAGGAAGTCTACAAAAATTGCCAAACCTTTGCTAGCATTTTGGATTTAGGACTTGAAGATCTGCTGTTTGCCACAAAGAAGTGTATTTTCACAAGGATGATGGGGATGGAATGAGGGGTTCACTACATTGATACCACAAAGGACTGCACAGCTTTGAAAAGACTGTATTAATTGAAACAGTACTAACATGCAAGAGAACTTGCATATTAGGAAGCAATAGCATGATCTAACTGTATTTAGGTTCCTTAGCTTCATGAGAACATTATTTCTAATTAGATTCAACAATGCATGATGGACTTAAGACATGCAGCTGTGAAGATCTTCCTACCCCTTCACTTGTAAGCTTGCCTTGAGCTGTTATTCTTGTGTAACACAAGATCCATGGTTTAACTTCTCTGAGACTTAAGACAGACAACTCACATGCTAACTTGCTTAGAATTTAACAGAAAGGAATCTAGTTCCAGTACTGGAATGATGACCCATTTGTAAATGATGATACTTTTTGTAAGCAATTAGAGCAATGGAAACTCTGTTCAAAGCATAAAAATCTCTTGAAAGCCATGGAAATAAATAAGTTGTATCTAGGTCCTGGGGTACAAATCTACAGAGTGTACACTGAAGCACACTATGACATTTCAAGAATTTGTATTTTCTGTCATAATGAATGCTAGTACGACTAGGAAGAATACCAAATTAATCAGAAAATATTAAAAGGCTCAGTGAAAGCATTGGACCATGATTAGGGCTGATCCTGTAAATATGCAGTTACATCAGAATGAGAAGTTAATTATGAGTAACCTGGTTCTGGTAGTTCATATGTACAGTCACACATCCCAATATCATGGCTTTTTTTATCTTAACAGTATCTGCAGAGGAGGTGTTCATATTCTAGACTTTCTCAACGTGGTATGCAAATTTACAAGGTAAAACATATAAAAGGTAGTTCGGTCTAGCTGCTAATTACTTGGTAGTGGTCTCAGAAAACTTTATTCAAATAGCAATTTCAGAAACACCCCGCCAAGACACGAATTAGTTTTAGAGGCCTTGGTGATGCATAATGCTTGATGAAGCAACGGTCTCAGAGCTCACAAAGCTCTGACTGGCTGACAGCAGGTGTTAAGAATAGAGAGAGATCTTAGTAACACTAAGGATAGTGACTTTTCATAACCCAGGCTTCTAGAAATCCAGCAAGAAATTTAGAGTGAACGTGACTGAGGATGATCTGCAAGAAGATCAGCCTGAAGAAATGATATATTACACTTAAGTGTAATATAAACAGAGCTCTTTCCGCTGCTGCTAAGACCTCTCAAAAGGCAGAGGCAGGCATGCCATCATGAAGAGGGCCACACAGAAAAAGAAAAGACAGAGAAGACGTTGTGACTTTCAATGGTGCATGTATATGGACTTTGAAGACAGGATGTATGTACTCCTGGTCCCATAGCTTAAATATAGCCCAAGATTCTGATTCCCCAACAGTCTTGGCCATGAATAATGGAAAATTCAGGGTCATCATTTCCTGCTTGTTTCTAAACACTGTTCTTCGGACTGGGATGAAGGGATACAACAGCCTCCTGAAAAATGTCCTCTGTAATTTTGGTCTGTGTGTAGTGTTCCTGTTACAGTTAGGACAGTGAGGGAACTCGGTAGATGACCTGCTGACAAGTGGGTCTAATGCATCTGTTTCATAAATTGACCACTTCTGACAAAGGGGAAGAGGGAAACTTCATTTGGCATGGCATGCATGTTTGAATCATTCCACTGCTCTAATCTTGTGGTGTCTGAAAGCTTATTTTGGTGGGTATTGTGTCCCAGAATGATACACAACTAGAACTGGTGAGATGTCAAAAAACTTCCAAAAACAGCTTAACCAAATACAATCAGCTGACTTGCAGAATTGTGAAATGCACATTTAGAAACACTCAGAGCTGGAATGTAGGTGAAGCTAAGTACAGGAATGCCAGGGTTATGTGAATATCTAACAACAACATGAATATCACCAATAAGGACATTTATAAATAACAGTATTTTTATTTTTAAGTTACTCTGAATTTCTAAACCTCTTAAAATATTAACTCAGGTCTCCCAGATTCACTAAGGTAGGTAGGTAAAGACCTTTAATCTTATTTTTACTGCTGGGGAATCTGAGGCAGAGAGGTTCAGTGACTTACCCAAGGCCACAGAGGGAGTCACTGTCAGAGCCGGGATTAGAGCTCAGGAGTTTCTGGCTACCAGTCCCAAGCTCAGACCACTAGACCATGGCCTCAGGACATTTCCAGCTGGTCTTCAGTCTAAAAAAAAGTAAATTCTCAAGTATGTTACAAGTATGTAACATATATATATATTTTTTACTTTGAATGTAATGGTATGAATGAGAACACATTGCTCATAAGTCAACGATGAAAAGCAAACCAGTACATTTTAACCAATTTACCTTTATCATACATATGTGTATGATAAGGTTCTGCAGAAAAATCTTGATTTAAGTTGCAGCCAATAAAAACAGCTACTTTATTTCTCAGGGTAAAGAACAAATCGCCTTTCCAACCCAGCCAGCATGTCATTTATATTAATGGCAAGGAATGCTAAGTTGCTCTGTGTGTAAGTAAACTCTATTAAGAAAGTCACGTCCCTTGGTGAAACTAGATCCTTAGTAAATTTTACTAGCTAAGCACTGAGCTCCATGTCAGAGTAATTACACCTTTTATCCACTGTGAGCTCTCTCTTAGCTTCTTCACTCTTTAATTTCCCACTTCAGCTAATTTAGCAGTAAAATCGCAAAGGTTTTAAAAGGTTAGCTACAGAGGAACTGGTGCATGAGTGTTCTGTTAAGCTCCATGCATTGAAATCACATCATGTAGAAGAAGGAATTAATTAAGTAACAATTAGGTAGTGATGGATCATTGACAACATATATACACTTTAGTGCTAAAATTAATCTCCCCTGTAAAGCCAATATAGTGTGTATCTTCTCATTTATACACTGGCAAGTATTTTACTTGAAAAACAAAATGGATAAGCTTCTCAGCAATATCTGAAAAAAAAAAAAAGTATCTCTTCTGGCACTATTGAATCTACTTACTATTTTAAAATGTTACATAATTTTTCTTTTCTTTTCTTTCTTTTTTTTTTTTTTTTNGAATTGAAAGAGTAATGAGACTGGCAAAAAGAGAAGAAATTTTTAAGGCAGGTGATTTTAAAGTGACTGTGAGGACATCTATTATATGAAAGTACTTTGTATGTTGAAAGTGCTAACAATTGTTTAGTATTCTCTTGCTAGCTTCTTTTACAAGTTGCCATATTGTTTCCTTGTATTGACAGTCAGCTGTTTAATATATAGATTGGCAGTTAGCCCAGTCAATCCTTGATTCTAAAAGCATCTTAGCAAATGAAAAATCCTTGGTTCATTCACACCTTGTAGAAAGGATGACAGGGCAGAAGTGACATCCAGATCCATTTAGAATATACTTTGAGTCTGATTCTCCTTTGCCTTGCACCTTGTGTAGTCATTTATAGCTGTGCAAAGTGAGCACAAAATGGATATAAAACACTCCTACCCATGTGAGGAGAGAATTCTGATTTGGTTGCATTATTTCCAGAGGTGATTACAAAAAGTTCCATGCATTGAAAAAATCTGGCTCTGCATAGAGACAGTCTAAAGAATTTTGACACAAAGCATAAAGTAGCAGTTTACAGAAATTGCATTTGTGCTTTGAAGCAAAGGGTATTTTCTTATGCTATTTGTTTGGTATTTTCAAAGGAAAAAAATATTAAATGTTAAACTCATCTACAGAAAATGAATCCTACTTCATCCTTGTTTTTGTAGAAACATATTTAACTAGAAGTCCTAGAATATATTCTCACATAAGAAGGAAATCATGCCCTGGGTAGAATACCTTTACCTTTTCATGTGCTACTTCTAAACCTAATTCTTCAAAAGTTACACTTGCACACAACCACCTGGAATCAAAGCAAAACCTGGTATTATCACAACAGCTGGTCTCAGTCCATCAGAGTTCAGTATTGTTCTGCCTTCAGTACAGGTAGCAAAATGTGGTCAGCATTTATCAGCGATCTCTCTTCTATATGATCTATCACCACTGTGACAATGCAAGACCTAGTGCCAAGCATCTTCACTATACCAACTAATATAAGCAGGAAAGGCCTGCAAATATTAGATTAACAAATGTAAGTTAACAAAAATGACAGATAACAAATTAAGTACCTAATGTGGCTATCACTGAAGATGTGGTTAAGAATTATTTCCACTTAATAATACATTTAATGTATAATCACTTAATATCTTTGGACAGTAATTTCCCCCTACTTCCTGGTGACCATTTTCCTGGCCCTTCCTATCATACTGCTAATCCTTCCCGTTATATTTAGATGCCACAATGGGCCTGGCAACTCAGGTGTGGATTATGAGCAGAAATAGAAATTACTTGACTGCATCAGCAGCTGTTGACCTAAGAATACTGCTACAATAAATAATGTCTCACTGTGGTTCCGCTAGAAAATTTATTTTCTTTTAATCACATGCATGACATAGTTCCCAGGCCTATTACCATTGTCCAGAGCTTCCCCTACCCTTCAACCACGTGGCTAGAGAACAAATGAACATTTTATTTATTTATTTATTTTATTTAGTAATACTGCATTATGACTTGGGGTTTCTTGTTTTTTGTTTGTTTGTTTGTTTTGTGTGTGTGTGTTTCTGTTTTTCTTTTTCCTTCCCGTTCTGAATTCAGAGCTTCTTTAAACATTCTGAGTTGCTAGTCTGGCTTGACTGAAAAGTACTGTGTGTTTGTTGTGTGTCTGCATGTGTGATACCAACTGTTGAAGGCTGCTTGATGTTAGATGAGGGCTTATGCTCAGAGCTGTTCTACAGTTGGCTCTCTGGCAGAATCTCTCCTCACCAACGACAACTCTGTCTTTGTGTGAGGGAGAGTCTGCTTAATAGTATTATACTTGTCACAGCCATAATTTAACTGCATTGGGGCATGATTATAATTTCACTTATGTTAATCAAAATCATGAGTCATTCCATTCATGTCAATAGCATTAAAGAGCTATACGGACAAGTAAGAGTTCAGAATCAGGTTTCTGGTGTTAAATCTAAAAGGATATCTGAAACACTCTATAAAGATAGATGCTGAAGGATAGATCCTCTGCTTACTTTGCATTACTCAGCCATGCTATTAGCACAGAACACCAAATAAGAACCATAATGACAGCTGACAATGTGTCATGGTACATGGGTTTTCTGTTTACCACAAGTATAGAAAACACCTCTGCATTAACAAGACTTAAGTTAACACTGCTGGTACAACAAAGTTACTATATTAGGTCTCCTTGCCTGATATTAATGTTTAAAACATTTATTTCCTTCCATTTTTTTTTTTATATATATATTACACTTAAATAACTTGAATTTGAAAGATCTAAAGGCAAACAATATTAACTAAGACCTCAGAGACTGAGTTAGTTTTGCAGTCCTGTCCATAATGAAAATTATGTCTGGCAAATACAAGAGTACAAGAGCATCAAAACAGTGACCACAATTCACAGAGTTTGCTTTGCACATACCTTATAAAAAGAATGAAGATTTAATAAGACTTTATAAAAGCAAAAAATGTTAATTTTTCAGAATACAGATATTCTAAAGCTATAAAAGGTTTTATACTGCTGTCTGTCTCCTGCTCAGACAGAGAAATTGTGCAGGGGATGATGGGCCTTAATTTAGTCCTCACTAATAAGTACTTTTAAGACAAAATATTCTTGCAATTGCCCTTATTTAAATTACACTCAAGCTCCCTGTAAATCTAAAAAAAGATTATAGGGAAAAAATCATTTCAAGAGGTCTAGCAAGCTATCAGAATCTTACTCTATTACACTTCTCAAGATTTTTTCCTTTTTTGAAGTTAGAGAATTATTGGGTTTGAGAATATTTTCTAGAAATGTTCGATATATTACAGGTCCTAGAAACTATCACTGTCACATACACTCTCAGCTTCACTACTAGCACGTGCCCCAAGACATCAAATTAAATATTTGAAGGTTCTATCAACAAACTAGGACCAAAATGAAGCTAAAAGAAGAGCTCTTCTACTAGGTTTTCTATAGGCCTCATTGATTGTCTCATTGAAAACTAAAGATCTATCCATGCAACTTGCTTTTCCAGTATGGTGGGAATAGCAAAAATATTTCCTCTCCATTTCTTAGTGAAAGCTTTCTTTTTGCCCTGCTAGACCATGTGTTCAGTTTTATACCCTACATTTCCTCAGCATAAGAAAATTATCATACAGCGAAGAAATAGGATACTATCTTCAGCCTGAATATATGTGTTAGTTAAACCACTGGTCCCTTTTAAGAAAACCTTGATATAATTTCCCCTCTTGCAGGCATTACACATTTTTCCTTTCTCTGTGATAACATTGCTATGCATTTCAATAACACAACATAGCTTAATTATAAAGCACCAGAGTTTACATATCTCTGCTGAAAAACAAATTGAAATCTCACTCTTTGTTTTTCAGTAAACTATAGTAAAAAAGAAGTTGAAGAAATATAGAAAAGAGAAGTGACCTACCGTGGTTGTCTTTATCCGACCTCCTGGTTGTGTACAGGTCCAGCCTGATTTATTGATTAGCAAATCACAGCCTTCTCCTTCTAAACATGGAAGCATTTCACACCACTGTTTTGTTTTGATAATTCGTGCTGAACAGAAAAAATAAAAATAAAAAAAAGGTTTGCAGGAGAGTTCACATTTCACTTATCTCCAAGCACTTTCTCATTAGAGTTGTCTATTTTCATCATCTGATAATGCTGCCATAGGTTATGATGTAAACAGCCTTAGGCAATTTACAAAATTATTTACACCACCTGCTGTTTCAACTAATTTCATTATAAAAATAAAACTTAAAAACCAACAATAAAACAAAAGATAGACCTGTTGTACATAAAAAGAACCCAAAAGTTAGCTAACTTTTTAATTCCACGATCCTTACAGTCACTGAAATATTGTTTGGGATGCTAACAACTGAGGACTTATTATTCGAACTTATCATTATGGTAGCCTAAAAATCACCTATGACTGGTATCAATTGTGTTAGACTCTCCATAAATCTGAGCAGATACTCCTTATCCTGAAGAGCTTACAGAATAAATAGACATGAGAGAGATCTGAGAGAGAAAAGCTATAATAAACAAGAGGTCAACATAATAGCAGCAATTGGGAACCTCTGTGATACTTGTAATGGTAGGCAGAGTTAGGGGCAGAAACTAGGAAGATAAGCACGACATGACAAGCAGCTGAGGTCACTTGGTTTGCTCAGCCCAGAGAAGAGGAGACTGAGGGGAGGCCTCATGGCGGCCTGCAGCTTCCTCACGAGAGAAGCGGAGGGGCAGGCGCTGATCTCTGCTCTCTGGTGACAGCGACAGGACCCGAGGGAACGGCATGGAGCTGTGACAGGGGAGGCTTGGCATTAGGAAGAGGTTCTTCGCTGAGAGGGTGGTCGGGCCCTGGAACAGGCTCCCCAGGGAAGTGGTCACGGCAGCGAGCCTGCCGGAGTTCAAGAAGCGTTTGGACAGTGCTCTCAGACATATAGTCTGATTTTTGGGTGGTCCTGTGCAAAGCTAGGAGTTGGAGTTGATGATCTTTGTGGGTCCCTTCCAACTCAAGATATTCTCTTCTTCTATGCTGAAGGAAGTAAAGGTTAGGAAATCCTGGGGAAGGAGACAATAAGCAGTGAGAAAAGACTGGGATAAGCAGCCTACTACTACAGGGGAAAGGAGGGTTAGTCAGAAAGGTAAAGGTCCCTAACTATCTGAAAGGTGCTGTGTTGTGTACTTTGTGGCTCCTCTTAACGCTTAATGTCTCTAGTCAGCTGCCATTGCAAAATTTCCTCAAGGTCATGTAGCAAGTAGTCGTGGAACAACAGAGCTCTGACTCCATTAAGGTAGATGCAGAGGAGGTGTAGGGAGAAATTTTTCTTCAAGCTAGGGAGAAAAGGGGGGTTAATTCCTGTGAACTTATTTCTGGGTTAAAATACTACTACTTTGAGTTCAGCTCTGTAGTATCTGGATTCATTCTGGTAGAATATTAACCAATATGACTAATACCAAATATTTTGTTATTCTTTCACTCTCTCCCTGGAGGCAAAATTGTATGGTGGAGTGTTAGTTTAGGATACTTTTTAGAACATACATATACAGACATGGACTCTCTTGCATTGTGCCATATGTTTATGCTAAATGAGGTAAGGACCCTCAAACAATCTATCTTTTACTCAGACTGTAAGGTTTGTAGTCCACAGAAAATGGTTTTCATTTCATTCAGAGATCATCTCAGCAATATTAAGAAAGCTTTGCCACCTCAACTTGTATACATAAGTGTGTCTCAGGATTCAACGAGAGAACAAATTCCACATACAAGGACACAGATCATGTCCTCTTCTATGTTCATGTGTGACACTATTCTCAGAGTCATGTAATAGATCTTTAACAGTCACAAGAGAAACAAAAAGAGAGCTACAGGGGAAAGAAGTATATGTGAAGTTTATGGTGTTTCAAATTAATGTCAGGTTCAAGGAGCTCAAAAGTAGGCACTTATACCCAGTGGCAGTGGCAGCTCTTTATGCTCACCTGAACATGTGATTCAGCCTCCTTACAATCCCGACTTCCTCTGTCTGGAACTACTTAAGAATACAATTCCCAATGCCACTAGATCATGGCAAGAAATAGAACTGTAATTTAAAGTCTTCTAATAAAATCCTTTCCAATATTTTGACATGAAACAACTTGTGTCCTCAGTCCCGGTACAATTGTTGGTAAGCTCTAGCAATATAATGAACACTGATTTCTTTCAGTGGAAGCTCAATCTGAAATCATATTAAGATTTTCATTATAAAAAAACACTTTAACTCCCAACCATCTACATAGGAATTTGCTCTGTTTATTAGGTGATATAGACCACCAGAGGAATGATTCCCAAATGGTTTTCATAACCACGAAATTTTCTGAAGCAGATCCACGAAGTTTTTATAACACATAATATAAAGAAATCCAGATTGTACTTGGGGTGCCTAGGTACTGCTCTATTGAGAACTGGATTGTATCAATTTTCAAAGCTAACATCTCCTATGTAACAGATAATAGCCTCATCCTTCCTGAGTGAAGCCATGCATTCAGTTGCAGACTTGACAGAGAAACCTCAGTAAAATGTTAACACCATGCCTCACCATTTGCATTTATATATTTTGCAATTCGCGTATTGAAATGGCTATTTCTATCAACGACTCAACAATACGGAGGCTCAGTGAAAGACTGAATAGTCAGTTAAACTCAAAATATATATATTAGATTGCCTCTGCTATCTCAGGTGGGAGGTTTTCCTGGAAACATAATTTGAACTAATCTTCAAAAATATATTTCTTTCCTCTGTGGATTACTCTTAGTGTCTGCTTGGTTGCTATCTTAGAATGCAGCTATCTGTAATATCACGAATACATGGAGCCATTGCTCTGGGTATTGGCTATATCCACACAAATTTAGAACACACCAAGAGAATTTTACAGAACATAAAATCTAAAACATTTCTATCTTAAGTGTATAGACTAGCTTATGCATCTAAATGCAAACACCTTCTTTTTGCAGTGAAAAACTACTCAGCTCACATGGTTTAAAGTGTTCCAGCTCCAGGGCTGCCCCCACCACCCCTGTGCCAGCTGTCTGGGATGAGCAAGCCCCCGGCAGTGCCGGCGCACAGCGCTGTGGGGCCCTGGTGCTGCGACCCGCACCACCGGTGCTGTTTGCTCCCCGGGGTCTCTCCCTCCTTACAAATCTTCACGTTCTTCCTATACCACTTTTCAAGTTGACACCTTTTTCTTTTTTTTCCCCCCAAAAAAGTCTCCTCGTAATTCCCCGGGTACAGTTTAATCCAGCAGATGGGTGTCTTCCTCCTTAATGTGATTAGTTTTGGGCAAACAGCTTCCAGACAATTTCATATAACACATGCAGACTCATATTCCTGTCTTAACAGGCCTTGTTTTCTGGGCCATTTGCCAAAAGTAGGCCAGGTGGGGCAGTTGAAGTTTACACAGGTTCTCTTAAGCACATGCAGCCACATCAGAGGCCATTTCCGTATCTGTGGGGTTATGTCTATTTTTGCATTTTTACTTTTCAGTTTGCCCGCTATAGCAGAGTATCACAGTGAAACTAAATACATAATACAGGGGGCAAAGTATACAACCATTTTATCAGCACGATATCAAGAATTTCTATCAGTAATTTAAAATGAGTTACACTACTCAAAGCAAAGGAATACAATGTATTTCCTGAGGCAGTATAGTTGCATTTTTACTGTGTATATTCACCAGGGGTGAAATTCAGCCCTCTGCAGACAGACAGCAAAAAGCCTATCAGACTCTTCAAACCCACTCCAAGCTCCATTATAAAGAATTAAGTGGCACTTAAATGATACATAGCCTTTGTGAAGGCCTTCTGCAAAGAACTGAATTTCATCTTAAGAATCTGATCTGACACTACTTTGCATCTCCTAAGAAGGGCTGTGCCCCTTCACTTAAACTGAAGTTAATAGGAACTGACGGTGCTCAGCACATGGTAGAATTGCTTTCCTGGGTAATGCCATTCGAACTGGAGAACAAATGGGGTCTATACAAGGGCTTTTCATACAAACAGGTCTGAGGTGTACCAGACAGGCAGAGGTAATATCAACATGATGCCGATCTACCCACTAAAATGTCCTTAACCATTCTGTTAAATAAAGCATTTCGCAATGGATTTCCAATGGATTTGTTTAAAACAACAACAACAAAGTCTTTATCCATAATCAGTATAGTCCAATTTAAGAATATTTAACTGAGAAATGTTTCAGAACACCATGGATGATTTTCTCCTAAATACTGCAATTAGACATATTTTGTCACTAAGCATCTCACCTGGTTTTACATAATATGTATACATTTCTATAGAAAAACAGCTTTATTTTCTATACATTCTTTTCACACATTCATTCTACGTTCAGACAGTTATCAATGGCTGCATCTCACAATGCCAACCTCACAACAGAAAATCATGAAATTTTGTTATAGCAAAAAATGAGATAAATCTCGTTCAGCAGCAGTAAATGCAAAAAAACTTACAGCCATGTAAAATGTATTAGATTAACACAGATTGTAACCGATTTTTTAAAAAATGCTGGAGAATGAACTTGGAAATAAAAAATATATATATTTTTTTTTCATCGAATAAGAATATTGGTTAAAACAGCATTTGGACACTGAGAATATGATTTCAGAATACATCATGGTCCTAGGCATGAAAAGTGGTGTGTGAAATGAATATTTACAAATCATAATGAAAATCATGGTGGAAGAACCTAAAGAAAGTAAGTCAGTTACAGCTGCCTGAAGTAGCAAATGGAAGATTCTGTGTAGTGGAGAGTAGGGAAGATTTCTCCGAAGTCTTTAAACAGAGTTTTTAAACATGCTTCTTAAATGAGGGCTTAGATCACCTATAATTCTTACAGAATGATGTCCTCCTTCACAGTATTTTTCTTCAATGATAACTTGTAGCACTTAATGCAAGATGTAAAGTATGCATTGGAGAAAATATTTCCTTTTCGATTTTCACATCTTATTTCACGTTATTTTCCTTGAACTTGGAAGAAAGCTCATCGGCATAGCTGATTCACAAAGTTCAGGAATGCCTTTCGGTTCATTAATTTAGATGTAGCTTCACAAACACATTTATCCTAGTGATCCCTTTCCCCTTTTAACTGAAGAGGATCCACCTCCAGTTGATCAACTCCAGTTGATCCCAAATAGTTTCATCATCCCATACCTCTCCCTACCTCCCTGTTCTCCTTAGCTCATGTTTTTCCTACTCCTTCTTCCATTTTATTCAGCTGTAACCTCTCTCCTTTACTATTTTAACATTTGCTCCAACCATTCCTATTCTCTGCCTGATTCAGTGCATGCAGACTATCTACCTACCAACAAACTTTGCAGAGCTTCTTATGTTTAGCTAGTTTTACCTAGCACTGGTAAATTATGTTAATTGTCCCTATTTTGTACAGAGGTTAATCAACTTGCCCCAGGTCACACAAGAAATTTGTTGCAGAGCTGGAAGCAAAACATCTGAATTCTTAGTGGTTACTTGTCCAGAGACCTTTCTCTGTCCCATTTTCCTCCAGAAAAAGAACATGCTTTAATACATGTACATGAGAAATTAAACAGAAAATAATTTTATGAAAGTAATAGGCTTTTAAAAACATGTATCAGTTAAATTGCAGCAGCAGAAAAGAGTCCAGCAGAAACACAAACTGAATCAGAGTCCTTTAATAAGAAATTGCAATCATGAACTGTCTTTAGTGCAGCAATTTGACTGTAATAGTGTATAAGCCCCAAACATTAATCTATTTTACTATACAACAAGGAAACATCGCAAACCTTGGATACCTTTTACAGCAGTCATTCTGCTCCACTTAAAACACTGGAAGCAGTGTTAATTCACAGAGTTAGGTTGTCTCAATTACTTATAGGACATCTAGACCAAAGACTATTCAGTTCCAAGAACAGCAATATAGCAATGTCTAGAGGCCCATTTTGTCATTTTGGTCTTGCTGTCAAGACTGGGAGGAAGTTTGAGAAATACATGGAAAAAAGTGATCTCCCGCACGCTACCAAGAGGCTGCAAATCAACACCAGGTAACTAGATGAAGAGTAGAAGACTGAAGGACAGGGCAGAGGCTCTTCCTGCAGCTCACGCCAGTCATAGCTGCAGTAAGGGAGAAATCTTATTGCATCCCCTTGGTTGAGAAGAAACCTTCAATATTGACCTGCTCCATGCAAAAGGATGAAAGATTTGGTTTACCAGAAACAGTGCAGATTACACCATGTACAACGTATATTTGGGAGGAGCAGGATAATATGCAGGAGATGATCTCCAAATTATGCAGTCATCCATATAATCCCAAACTAGCACTGCCTAAGGGGCACTCCTGCTAGTTACATGCATGGTCCCTAGGAATTCAGCAGTGGCATAAGAGGTTGCTGGATGGAGCTGTGTGAATACGCGGCTACCTCAGCAAGCCAGAGCAGTGCAGGTCTAACTTCAAAACTACTGCATTTAACAAGGCATCCAGGCATCTGTTTAATTTTAAGAAGGTACCTAATGTTTTGCTGAATCTACATAAGACTCCGTAAAATAAATACATACTGGTAGCTTAAGAAGAAGAAACTTCAAAGACATTGCACAAATCAGAAATGGCTACTAATACATAATAAATCCCCAGAACACCAGACAGAGGATAAAAAAAAAAAAAAATCAAAACAAAACAAACAAAAAAAAACATAAAAAAAAACCCTCCACACAATTAAACAAGATTCCGGGTGCACTAATGAAATTCAACAGCTCTTATCTTCTTTCCTGTTGGTGTCTCCCAATAGCAGAATTTCCTCATTATGATGCCCCAATCAATAAACAAATGCATAAACTATGAAAATAAATGTATGAAAGTAAATGCACAGGAACAAGATATCTGACCTTCTGTAGTGAATAAACAAGCATGTATTTCCCTAGCCTCTCTCTTTTCAATTCTTTGAAAGCCCTAATAGTATGTGACCCAGTGATCTAGTGATAGGTATCTTAGATTTGTTTACATCCAGATGTTCAAATATTTGTAGGACTGAAGCACTATCCTAAAATGGAAAATGCCCTACAAATCAGTTTCACAGTCAATTGATGTCTGTTTCCATTTTAAGTTTCAAGGGCCAATTTTCTTCTATTTATAATTGCACTCATTTGAGACTGTAGTATATCTCTGCATTTGTTCTCAACCCCTTGGCCTTTCTCTGGCAATTACTACAATTGCTCACAAGGAAAAGCAGTATAGCAAATATAATATGTGTTTTTCAACTGCTTATAAAACAATCTAACTGTTAGAAAAAAAAAAAAACGGTATCATTTGCCAAGTCTTGCAGGGTCACAGCCAGCATCCTGAGAGTCATAATAAATAATAAATGCAGATAAAATCTACACATTAGAATTTTCAGTAGACATATTACAAGTGTTACTAGCCTCTTCTAAGCTGGTGTTTTCTAACTATGTTTTCTAACAAGGCCAATGCTTTCAACAGGCAACCTGGCCCACAGTTTAGGCCAGGATTTCAGCACTTGCCTGAATGCCCAAAGATATACATATTCACTACTTTTCAATCTGTGAATGATCTAGCATTCCATTGTCTGTGGGTAGTTAGCATTTGCCATCTAATAAGAGATGCTAATTGAACACCTACCCCTAGAGAAAGCCTTTGTCAGGACTCTGTGTCTTCTGTTGCTGTCCCCTGCTGTTCTGCTCTGCTGTATTCAATTAGTGTGCTGGAAGCAAAGTAAAATTTACTAAAAATCTGATCTGTGATATGCCAGCAAAGAACCCTTCAGAGATCAGGTTTTCATCACATTTCACTTTGCTGCCAGCACACTGAGAACAGCAAATGTAACTGGAGGGGGACAGCAATTTCAGACCCAAAGAAGAGGATGTGAAGAAAACAGCAAAGGGCAGAGACAAGGGAGTGATATAATGGAAAGCAACAAGAAAACAGATAATAGAAAATAAAGAAAACGACAAGAAAGGAAGGTAAAAGAGGACAGCACAGGACAAAGCCTAGCTATATGTAGTAGTACTGAGGCAGTTGGACAAGGTCAAAAACCTGTGCAACTTGTTCAGTGAAGTCAGTAGGACAACATGGGTAAGTGAAAGCTAAAGAATAGAATTGATTTTTTTTTTTTTTTCTCTCAAGTACACCAATTTCAGTCCCCCTGATAGGAGCAGAGTACTGCAGTGGAAGTCTAGATTCACTGTGGTTAAGAGAAAAATGGGGAAGAATTGGGCAGATAGTCACAACCATCCATGTTACTCGGGGGCAGCTGGGCAACTGTGGAAGAGGGAGAAGGACCCCCCCCAAACTCCTGGCTATCAAGCACATGCACGTATCATTCTTACCACAGAAAAGAAGCTGGGAAAAAAAAAGATTATGAAGCTGGCAGTGGAAAGGAAGGCAGGAAGGTTATAAACCAACTTTGCAAGAAGTGTCTGAAAACCGGCTAAGCCTCGGAGTGTAGATACCCATGGATCTGGGTGTCATCTGCAGTTTCGCATATTACTCCAGAATATCTGATTCTGTGTTCTAAGGAAGGTGAAACATGCTGAAATGATGGCTGAGAACCAAGGCCCTTTTGGGGACTCGAGCTGCACAGCGCTCATGTACCCAGGCTTACTACTTATGTTCAATGAACTCTGCACATGGTCAGTAAGAAAAGAAAAGAAAAGATAAAAAACAAACCAAACCGAAATAAACCTCTTAATTTGACACTTCATCTTTTGCATGGACAAAACAGTGAGAATGAGAATGTGAAACTCTATGTGCATGAGTACAGCAATTGGTTATTCTTTAATCTTTTAATGCTGTTTCTGAGAATTTTACTTAATGTACTCCATGAGCATTTGAAGGCCAAACATTTAGCAGAGTGGTTCTGCTCTGGCCCTCATTCCTTTTGGTACTTTCTAAGTCTGGTGTCAGCATGTGCACTGCTGCTGTGACATGGTGGTGACATTTTATTGTGCACTGAAAGCGATAATAATGCAGCTGTTCTGAAGTACAATGGGCTTCCTTTGTCAACAACTGCAGCAGTGGGAAACTCTGCCCTCCTTTTGTCGCATATGTAAGAACAGAACATACAAGCAAATTGAGGTGAAACGAGCTCAATGACTAGCACAGAAGGAGACTAACAGCTGCCTCTATGTGAGCAATTAAAAGTATTAGAAAACTCAGCGATGAGGCTGCACATATCCCATGCCCGCCATGATTTGCCTCTATTCCACCACTAGATGCTCTATGCACTCTTTGCAAATCAATGGGACCTGAATGAAAAATAAGAAAAAGTTTAATAAAATGAGTGAAACAGGTGAAACCGAAAAGGCAGGAACACAATTATATATATTCTCACCTTTCATGGTGAGAACACGAAGAATATATCCAATTGTGATTGTTTTGAAACTTTTTTTCATAGTCGGTACCCCAAGAAACTTGTCACAGTGAACTGTAATGCTGGCCTTTAGATAGTTTGGAAACTGGCTTTTTCTCATGACTTCTGCTTTCATTAGCCAGTGTTTGACCAACAAGAGAGCAAACATGTTTGCTCACGGCATAGATGGTAATTCATATAAGATGCACTGCACTGGTATGCTCTCCATGGGAAACAGTGTCACAGGTGGATGTTTGTTACGTGTTGACTGCATGGTCAGTCACAAATCTTATCAATCAGCTGCCTGACATCATGATTATGCAGAACATGATTTCTGCCTGACAGATGAAGTCGCATAATTATTTTTAATGTAGCTTTTCATATATATGTAACATATTACTGTTCCTTACCTGAGATTTACATGATTTGAAACTTAAACATTTTTCCTCTCTTTTGTACTTAGTTTGGGCAATTACTGTTCTCCAAACTTAGCAAAGTTTTCTCAGTATTAAGTAAAAATTAAAAAAAATACAAATCTCAGTCTTATATTTATATAAGGTTTCTACTTTTAATTTATAATACAGCACATAATATCAGGAGACAGATATTTTAAAAAGATAAATAATGCTCTTCATTTCCAAAGCTCAGCTAGTGTGTGGATGTTTTCACCCTGTATATGTAATATAAACCACACAGGACCTGGTTTTCAAAGATGCATCAGATTCTACTTCATAAAAATTCTTAAAGTGTTGTATATAATAAATACCATAGAGTTAAGAAGGAGCTCTATAACAGAAATAGTCACCGATTAGAAGGAATAGTCATTCTTTCTTCACTTAACAAGGCAATATTTTATTTATTGGAACACATCAAGCACATCAAAGAACAGCGACAGAAGGTATTTTAAAGGCCAATATTCTCCCTGTCTCCTTCACTGTCAGAAAATACCACTTGGAATTTTCAAAATTATTTCTGTGAAATCAGACTAAAGGGATGGGTCATGGGGTGAAAAAGGGAGAAACACCCTTCTTTTAGGTATTGCCCACCCCCTTCTTTTAGCATGTGCAATGCTTGCGCTCATACTCTACGCCGGCTGTGCTTGCAAGCAGGAGTCCCGACGGCTGTCAGAAGCAGCGCAGCGCAGGTTGGTTGGGCCAAAGGACAGGGCAATAGCACAGACAACATATGCTGACTTACTTTTTAAACTTTATGAACACTGAAAATAAGGTGCTGTAAACACTTGTGGTTTTCCAACAATTGCTAACATTGTTAAAAATCAGACCAAGACCACTTAGAGTTAAAACTACTTTTTGTATTGTGCTCCTTTGCAGCAAATGTCATGGAGTCGTAGATTTTAGGGACTGAAGCAATGAATTATACTAATATAATCTGATCTCCAGCTTTATGAAAGCCATAAAATTTAATCCAGTAATTTTTCTGTAATAATCTTGACAATTTCTGGTTGAGCTACATCATATCTTTTAGGAAGATATCCAATACTGATTTTCAGAAAATACTTACAGTTCTACAAACCCTTAAGGCAGCTTATAAAATTCAATAGCAAAAGCAAAGTTCTTCCGTTCTATAGATTTTAGTACTGTTTCTACGGGACTCCCATTTAACTCTCATAGGAGTATATTGACCTTCCCTTACTGAACTAGTGAGCGGTCTGCTGTCAGCTCTAATAAGGCCATAAGCCTAACAAAACACTAGGTATTCCTAAAACTTAATAATTTAAAACTTAAAACTCTTGCTATTGCTTTATTTTACATTGAAAAACACATTAAGTAAAATAAATTAAACAACTTGAATACTTGACACAACCAAGAGTTTCAAAACCCACAAACTTTGTTTGGTTCAGTGTCTGCAATCTTAGCTTTAAGAAATGCTGATGAAAGCAGTTAGGTTACTCCACCTGCAGGAATATCATTGTTTTCTTTTAATAGTAACTGTCTGCAAAAGAGCTTTCTCAACAAACTTTTGCTTTACAGGAGCAATGGGGAAGTCTTATTGGAAATATTTATATTGTCTAACAATACCAACAGTACTGAGTTTGGAGTCCTGACTCAGGCAAAACTTGCAATGGGTTTCTTGAGGGTTCCTCTCAACAAAGTGCTGCTTGACTGAGTCTGCAGCTTGGAAATAGCCCCTTGCAGATTAAGAAACCATAACTGCTAGTTCTCTGTGCCTCTCTTAAGTACTATACTGAACTACCTAAGCGTTCATATAGTCTCAACATTTTAAACACACCAAAATGAAATCATCTTCAAGAACTCTTTTCATGGAAACTCCACAAATTGGCTGTACTTTCACACAGTAGCTCAAAAAATGTCCTTTTAATTATCCATGTATGCATAATTATATATGCATTATGTATGCAGGTATCTATGCATGCACTGTATTAGTAATAAAAGTTGCTGTCACCATTTTTATGAAAATGTTTTATCTCTGGTCAGCAGAACATCCTGTATAAACACTGCAGTTGTATGGGTAAAACATAAATCTTTTTTATTAACTTGTACGGTATTGTGCACACTTCCTACTACTGGATCGAGAAAAACAAAACAAAACACTTTCATCATTTTAACCCGTATTCAAAAGTTTAGAGCCTATTTACATGGCCTGGTTGCTGGAAAGTTGAACAGTGAATTTATAACATGCTAGCCACTATTCACTAACTCCTGTTTTTGCAGCCGACGTAAACCTTATTTCTTATCAATATACATTGTTTGCTGCTTTTATAGACAGCTTTCCATGCCTAAGCAGGTCTGTTTAAAGGTAGATTGTGTATCCCTGTCTGTAGAATTTGCAGCATGTAGTCTAAACCTAAGGACAGAGCTAGTGAGTGCATCTGCTTTGTGAGGAAAATGGTCACAGAGGTTTTTACTTCCTCTTTGTTCCAGAACATGGCTAGGTATATTTGGTTAGTAAACAGAAGGTTATTCATATCTCATGTCATTATCAGTATGTTCTGTATCCTAGAATAATCTTCAAATTCCTAATTTTTGGCTATTCACGTGAAAAGGTAACTATTTTTAACCATATCTTACAAAGACTTCCAAGTTCTCCAGCTGTGAAATACTCAAGATAAAGGAGAATTATTTCATGAAAACAGAGATAATAGACTAATATTATGGAGATTGGAGTTTTCTATGAGATGGACAAGCAAGGACTTCAGCTTGCTGAAAACGTATGCCTCACCCTTGTTTCACTTGTGACAGAGGCATGTATAACATACACACACACACACACAAAGCCAGCAAATCTTTCAGAGGTTTTTCTGTGATATGAATGTGGTTTTTTTTTTTTTCTAATTTGTTGTCAACACTGCAGTTTCAGTAGCGTGCTTATTATATGTATGCTCTTGACTACTTGAATCTTCTCAACCCATTCAAAACCAGACTGCTGAATGCCAAAGACTTTCTTTCACTTCCAGTCCCGCTTAAGTTTTCTTTGTGGCACTGCTCATCTGAATCATTGCCTGTTCCTTGCTTATAAAACATTCATATTCAAAGCACCATTAGCACAATAGCAATTAACAAAGAGCCTTTTATGCCAACGTGCTACAACTTCATCTCACACACCCTTTACAGGAAAAAGGTCTTTTCTCTTCTTTCCAGTACCAGTGAAGCACTCATGCTATGTGAAAAGAAAGCTCTCTTTCAGTGCAGATGGGACATGACTGTGCCTTATGTGAATCTACTGTATGTACAACTGAGGGGAGGACTAGGTGACCTAAGAGATCTTTCTCATCTCTAACCTCCGCAGGAGTTCACGGTATCGGGAATTGCATATTAACAACCAGATGCAGGATTTTGTGTGGAAACTGCAGACTGCTTCCACTGAAAGTTTTTCTCAATTTCTTCCCTGCTGTAAAGGACAGGGAAAACACTTTTAGCTTTGTCATAACTGACAAAACACAGAAAGGACTGATTACCCTTGAGATCCCGAAAGATACTGCTAACATGGAGCAGCAGGTGGGAAGGAGGGAAAGCCTGCAGCTCCATCACACTGTGAGCTGGTGGATTTTGTTGCCAGAACTACATCAAGTTGCTGTATTGGCACTAACACCACACTGAGGTACCCCATGCAGGTAAGCCTGCTCCTTTATAGAATGCTGTAGATGCTACAATAATATTAATTAGAGAACAAGACAAAAAGAAAAAAAAAAAGTTTTATACTTCCTCCAAATAATAACTTGGCAATTCCACAAGGCAAAAATGTGAGTAGCAGAGAGTTGGTCAGCAAACACAGAACACAAAACTGTTTGGAATACTGGCATATAAGCAATATTGAGACATTTTGAAGAAATATAAAGATATAGGATAGATATGAAAGTCTAACTGGCCAAAAAACATCTTCAGTATCAGATAGTTACAGTATTTCGACATGCCTGAACTTCACAGTCCTGTGACATGTTAATAAACTTTATTATTCAGTAACAGCTATACTATTGTCTGGAAGGTTTTACCCCCAGTTCCCTCCAGCACAACACACACTGGTAAAACAAGACACAGAAAAGAAACTACCCCTCAAAAGCTCTTGTGTGCCTTTATTTCACACTGAATAAGCAAGCACAGTACAGCCTGCTGCTAAGCTTTTCCTTACCAATTGGTCAAAACATGGATAGACTCTTGGTTACCGCTCTTAGTGTGTTGATCAACTGACCCAGAAAAACAAAGGCAAAGGCTAAGCAGCACAGAAATTACTATACTGGATCAGACCTAAATCAGTCTAGTCTAAGATCCTGTCTCTGCAAGTAGCCGGAGGGATGTTTAGGAGCCATATACCAGCCAGCAGCCTGTAGTTTTGTATGTGCTAGCATGAACCGTTCCAGGAAGAAATCATTTAAAATCCTCAGATTTGTTTCTCCGCATTTTCTCAGTTACTGCTTTGCAAGCTGTTGACTGAGGGGCAAAGGGTGGAAATCATACATCTCTGAGGAACAATTAACTTCTTTGTCGATCCCCTGAGGTATAGCATAAGCCGTAAAACCATAAATTATCCCAAGGAGAATTTGTCATAATAGATCTAAGTTGATAGCATTAAAAATGTTCATGCATTTATATTTAAAAGTGCCTCTTTTCTTAAGGATTTTGTATTGCCAAATTGAGAAAAAAAGAGTACAATTTTTTTTTTCATAGTAATACAGAAAGCATTGCATTTGCATCATACATTAATAACAGAAAAATTAAGGACATAGAAAAACCAACCAGATAAATCACATATTCTTTTGTCTAAGATATAATTCAGCATCAGGCCTGTATACACCATTAACTATTGTGTTTGCCATTAATACTTCACGAAAATGTGTGAACATAGTGCCACCTCAGGAAGCCGATAAAACAGAAAATTGTCTGTAATTTTTTGTACTTCACCTTCCTCTATATATTATGAAAATCATCCATACTATCTACCTTTCCCTGCCTAAAATGCATTAAAAAATTTTTCTGTATGATAGAATCTGCAAGGATTTCTATTCACAGATAGTACAGCTTGCCATACCTACACCACATTATTCTCCTCCATCAAATATGAAACTGTTCACAAATAAGCCCGATTTGCTAATGCATTATTCTGCTCCATTCAGCTTCTCACGCAGCACTCAGCGGTACAGCACCCGAATGTCTCTCAGCAGGGCATGCGCAACGTGGCTCACATCTGTCACGTGTGCTCTCATTCGCTCCCCATGGCAAAAAGTATACACAGTGAATGCTTCGTTCGGGATTTTTTTGTTTGCTTATTTTGTTTTGTTTGTTTTTCTGAATGAACACAGGCTTATGTTAGGGAAAGCAAGTCAATGAAACAAATCCTGTACTTAGAGTGGAAGATCCTGTGTCTTGTCTTGTCCTTATCTCTTTGAAAATTTATTTCAATCTAAAGCCATTGACTGTTTTACTTAGCACAGCCACACGCTAAATGAGGCTGCCTGATGCACTCTCATTCCTGCCCACTCTTGTAAATAAATACATTTAATTATATTAACTTCAAGACACTTCTCCAAACATCTGTCCTCTCAACCATAGCAGCTCTCAAAGAAACTCTCAGATTGTGAAAGAAATCACATCTGTCTCTTGAAATTCCTAAATATACCCCCAGTTTCAGCCATCTAAAACTCTGCACAGACTATTCCATTTGGATTCACTGCTTCGGGAGAAAGAATGTGACTGCTCCCATCAGATTCTCTGGTGTCCATTCCTAACATTGGTCAATTTTAAACACTAAAACACATGTATTCTAATGAAGCAAAGTGTTAACACTGGAAACATGAAAATAAAATCCTAACAACAATCCTAGATCATAATATCCAGTTTCATAATGGGTTACTCCAGTATCTTTACCACACTTGGTGTAGTTATTTTAATAGATAGGAACTGCCTTAAGGAACCCTTTAAATTTATATATTTGTTTTTGTGATTCTCTTCAAAAAAACAAAGACAAAATGGTGAATTCTATCTCCCTGGAAGACTCTCTGAGAACACACTCATATTCCTTAGTATGCTCTTTTACTTTTAATCCTATATTTTCATATATTTTTGAGACAGTTCATACATAGATCAGGAAAAATACTCATGCATGCAAGTACATGTGTAGCATATTTATCCCAGAAAATGCGTAGCCTCTACATTGTCTCAATAGCTTCTTAGTTATGATACATATCAGAAGCATGACAAGATAATAGGGCATTTAGAATATCTCTGAAGCCTGCACCCCTCTCTGTCCCATTTTGTGAAGTTGAGGAGCTCGCACTTGTGAAGCTGGGGCCTGGAACAGAGAACAGCCTCTAGATACTCTGACTGTAATACTGGCTATATCACTGTGTCTCTTTAAGATGTGGAGTGAAATTTAAACATGACTTAACATTTCCTGTTAAGGCTATGTAGGCACTGAAAGACAAGTCTGTCTGCTTGTCTTGCAGTGAAGCATGTTGCCAAAGATACATATCACTGGAAGCCTTTTTCAAGCACTTCAGGTTTCATGATTCAGTCAAAGATAGTAAAAGTTAGCTCTGGCCTTAACTCAGTGAATAAGGAAGCTCTCATTGTAAAACTGACTAATTAAAACATTGGGCCAAGACTAACCTGGAAGAAGGAATCTGAAAGATGAATTTTAATATAAAGAGAAGATTCAGAATATTACAGTGGATAAAAATAAGCCCTGGTTAGGAAAAATCTGTTCACGTTTTTACTCAGTGTGATTTAACATCAAAGGCTAAGCAGAAATGTAATTCATAATGACGAACCTACAGTAAGAATCGCTGAAGTATAATTCCAAATTTCCCACAACAGTTTTTTAAGATCTGTACTTTTATATCCCTTGTGACTTCTAGCAAGCTACTAGAACAAGATGCAACTTTAATGGTTATAATTTTTTTTTCAACTGGTATAAACCAGAATAATCCCACTGAACAAAAGAAATCTGTTTACATGAAGTTCAAAATCCAGAACTGCTTGGCTTTATTAAGTATTGAGATTTTCCATTCACTAAGATTTTATGTTTATACATGCACATGAACACATCTTACAATTAACAAAATTATAGTTATTCTCAGAAACCATAAAATTCAAAATCTGTGTTACTGGAGAGAAAATGCAAAGCCTGCAGTTCATGTCCTAACTGCAGCAGTTGATCTTAATTCAGCAAATAAAAGCAGAAATCAATCACATGCAAAGCTGTGTAAACAATCAAAATTATTAAAATATGTGAACTTCACTGGGTTAAGAAAGAAAAAAAGAAAAGACTTTTAGTTAAAGAAAATGTAAAAACATTACAAGTTGAGTGAAAAAATATGAAACTGGAGAACACAGGAGCTGCTAATTTATTTTATGGATGACAGACTGTAAGACCAGCAAGATCCATTGTAACTCTATATTCTGACCTCCTGTACAATTACACCCAGCGGAATTCCCTGAATTCATTACTCTACCCATCACAGCTATCAGTAGGCGTACTGGAACTAGAGGACTGTTTTGGAAATGCAAACAGAAAATCCCGAGTTTAACATTTTCAAACTACAACTTTGGTGACTCGTCCCAAAGGATAACAGCTGGCACTATTAGAAAAATCTTGTGCTTGTTCTGATTTTTTTTTTTTAAATTGAAGTCACTGCATTAGTTCCTTTAACTCTGTATTGTAGAGCTAGGGCTGGAAGAGGTCTCAGGAGATTTCTGGTTCTCTTAACTCTTAATCAATGTCTTGATTAGTACAAACTGAGCTCCTGAAGTCTCATACTGCAAGGCATGTATCTTTCACCACCACCAAGAGTGTTCTCTGAACTCTCTCCAATTTTTTCCATATCTTCCTTGAATTGTGAACATCAGAATTGGACATACTAGTCTAATAAAATCTGCCCCTGTCCCAGATGCGTAGCAATATATTTTTCCAATATTCACCCAATGGCGGAATTAGCTTTTGCAGGCTGTTGTCTGTAAGATGTCCACCTTTATGAGCATTGTCCATCCTCCAGATCTTTCATTTCAGCATATGTACTGGATCTGGCTGGGCTGGAGTTAATTTTCTTCATAGCAGCCCATATGATGCTGTACTTCAGAATTGTTAACAAAACACCAGTGTTTCGGCTATTGCTGAGCAGTGCTTGCACAGCACCAAGGCTTTCTCAGTTTCTCACTCTGCCCCCACAGCGAGTAGGCTGGGGGTGGGTAGGAGGCTGGGAGGGGACACAGACAGGACAGCTGATCCAAATTGACCAAAGAGATGTTCCATACCGTATAGCATCATGCTCAGCAAGAAAAACTGTAGGAGAGCTTTCCACGGTAGCCATGCTGACTGGGTATCAGTCTGCTTGTGGGAGGTGGTGAGTGATTGCCTTTGCATAGCTTGCTTTTTTTTTTTTTCTTTTTCCCTCTTTCCTTCCCTTCGTAAACTGCCTTTATCTCAGCCCACAAGTTTTTCTTGCTTTTGCTTTTCTGGTCTCTCCCCCATCTTGCTGTGGGGGTGTGGGGAACAGTGACCAAGCAGCTGGTGGGTGCTTAGTTACTGGCCAGGGTCAACCCACCACAACGCATTAAAAGATACAGTTCATTTGGCTACATACACTCCACTTTCTCACATTGTCCCCACAGAGTTCATGGACAGATTTCCTTATTATTCACAGTCTTGGCCTTTGAAGCATTGTGGAGGAACTTGGTCTGGGTAGTTGTTACAGCAAGCTCTTCTGCATACTTTCTGGATCACCCCATTCTGAGAAGTGGATTCCTAGAGCTGCTTGAGTTCATGGAGACCTAATACTCCAGTGCAATGCACCAGATCCCATACCATCATGCTTCCATATCATTCCTCCATGTTCTCATGACTTCAGTTGTAGTTTATCTTTTCACAGTCAGGATGTAGTAAAAATCTTACTTGTAGGAGCCCAATACTGTATTGGCACACCACTTGGGACTCCACAGGAAAAGCACCACATTTGCAGCCACACCTAAAGCCACAGCTATAAGAAGTGTCCATAATGATCACTAAGAATAGAGCAACCTCACACCTTCCAGCACTTAGCTTCTACAAATGCTTAGCTTAGCTTCTATAAATGCCAGTCTTTACTTGGGTTCTTGCCCTGACATTGTAGGTTGAGAGCTGGAATGGGGGTTTCCCAGGCAACTCAAATCTGTCTAGCAACCACCCATGTCAGCATGCATAACAAGGTCATCACAGTATGTTTGCTATTTCCCATGGCATCATCTTGTTCCTTGGCAGCTACAGAAAACAGATGCACATGATGCCTACACAACCTTGGCTCCTGGTACTGGCAAGCAGAAGCCAGCTGGGCCTGCAGTCCAATTTTTGGACAGCCAGCAGCACTGACCAAGGATGTTACAAGACACAGTGGAAAAAAGCTAATAGAAATGATCCTTATTTGGTTCATATGTTAGATGTCCTGTGGACCCACTGCCTGGTGCTACCCATCTTTGTTTGCCAACTGGCACTGATAAATCAGTCCCAGAGATGGGACAGGTAGAGATCGAAGTGTGCAGGGAGCTAGTGGAGGGGCAAGTTCTGGAAAGGCTGTGTTGAAATCACAGCAATGGCATCATGGGGTGTCTGTAACAACTGAAAGTCCTCTGTTGTAGTATGCAGTAACTGGGGTCATATAAAGACAGCAAGATGGCTGAAGCCATTATAACTACTGTGGTCACTGGGACTTTTTAACCTCCCTTTAGTTTGTGAATCATCCACCAACACCATGAGTGAACATTTTCTTCTGAGTTGACAAAGAATACCCGGCACTACAGATTAAAGGACAATTATCCATCAGAAATACAGCCATTTAATGGGATCCTCCATTTATTGTTATTTAAGAGGATCTACTAATTAATCATTTTTTTTTTCCACTTAATTTATGGCATGAAACCTTTTAATTTCACATTGTTCTGGTTTGTCTCCATTCTTAGCATCTATAGAGGAGTTATATCATCACTAGTGCCTTTGGTACACAAAATGTAATTGTTTTTGGAAAAACTTGTGTGGGGAACAGAATACTAGCTGAAAAACGTCAATTTAAACCAGCCCAAAAGATCTGCAAATTGAATCTAACTCATTATTTTAATTTATTTTTGATGTATGGATTGAAGCAAGTATGCTACCCCACATCTTTTCAGAATCATTTTTCATATGTTTCTTTCCAGTCCAATGACTAGTTAGTATTTTAAAGAAGGTGGAGGAATTTCATCCAAAGTGATTAAGAGAGCCCCCCCCAGAATAATCACTGACTCAAGTGGTCTTTTGACGTGTTAAAGACATAGTCATTGCATCACCTGCAATTATGTGGAAAGGGAACCTGAACCAAGCGTCCACACATTCCCAATCAGTACCCAGTCCCAGAGTTATTGGGTAAAAAAGCAACATGGCCATATGTTCCTTCAAGCTGTTTTAGAGATACACCTTTGGCTTTGGCTTCAGACATCTGAAAACACATAATTAGCAAAAAGAATTCATATTTTGTCTAACTCAGAACAGGTAAAACAGGTTAAAAAAAAAATACTTAAGATCTCAGATTACCAGTCTTGTCTGGCTTTGAGTTTTCACTTGGTCATCAAACAGAAAAAACATTTCTCTGCCTAACTGTAATTACAGTATCCACAATAATAAAATCATGACTATTTGAATAATTACATCTTCCAAAAATACACACCTTTTCACCTCCTGGAATTAATTATCTAAGTGTGTACCAGACACTTCATTATTTGCCCCAGGCTGTCATTAGATTATCAGGCAAAAATAACCAAGCTCAACCTCCACTCCCATGAATTCTTTCTACCTGTTCCTGGACTTCTGTAATTCTGAGACTTGCTAAACACCATACTGGTAACCAGAGAGAAGAGTCTTCTATCTGGGAATTCTAAAATTCACAGTTATTTGATATAACTACCTCCAAAATAAACAATTCCAGTGGCAGTTGTAATATAAAGTATTTAATTATTATCTTCACTGAGTATGTTTTTTCCACAACTGTTGAACAAAAAAAAACAAAAGTTTTTTGAATGCATAGAGCTGTTATAATTAGAACTATTAGGGTAACTACAATAAATACATTGAGTTTATTCAGTAGTTGAGGCAGCATTTACTGTGAAAGTCTAATTTGTTAAGGAAAAAAATAAGTGAAGGCTGCTTGATAATATTAAGTAGCCAAATAACAACATTGTTTACATAACCACAAAGGAAGCTCTTTTATCTGTCATTCATTGCTGTGACACATGCAAGCAATACAATTCAAAGACAAACACAAACACAAAAAATACCTTCCATCTCACTTAACAGGTGCCTTTAAATAGAAGATTCTATAAACAAAAATAATTTTGTTGTACGTAGACTCAAACAGATCAGTCTGTGCAATTTTTCTCAAACATGCTCTAAAAATAAACCTTTGAGAAAATCTCAGATTACCAACAGGATTTGATTTTATTATTGTTCAGTATAATTCTACTTTCAAATTAGGCAACATAGTCCTTTTTAAAACTAGTGAAGTAATAATTTATTTCGTCATTTGACATCAAAACAAAGCTCTAGGGAAGTTGTTTAAGAAGAGATACATAATCTTTAGTGTAACAGGTTCATACCAGTTTGGAAAACAAAACACTAATAAGGAAAGAAAAAGGCCAAGACTTAGGTTCACCTGGAGAAAATCCTACTTTTCATTACATACTCGTTTACTTATTTTGTTAAAAAAAATGAATAAAAATTTTAACATAGTCCTAATAATTTGGACTACCCAATGATATCATTGATCTACTGCATCACTGAGTAAGACTGGAATATTGATGAAATATTGATGCCTATTTAAATAAAACAGAGAATGTGATACTACGTTTGAGGCAGCTAAATGGTTATCAGGATTCTTTCCCAATTGACCGCTGGGAGACTGTTTACCAGTTATGAATTATACTGGCAGTCCAGCAGTTTCACTCACAGCTCCTTTTAGAGAATTGAACAGTAAAGTAATATTCTAGAATGCATTTTACCATTTGTCTTTATGGTACTAGGATTTTTTAGCCACATAGCTTCAGTTACCTCAAGTCAAATCAATGCCTTAACATTTGATCAATTTAGAAATTAAATCAGAGCAAAAAGTGCCATTTGGCTTAGATAATAGCATTGTACGGTCACAGCGTGGCTCCAGGATTCCATGACCTGCACAGCTTCCACTTTGGTTTTAACTTAAAGGGAGCTTTGATCCAAAAAAGCTCCAAATGTGCTCTGTTCTACCTACTTGAAATGATGCCACAGCTAGTATCAACAGAGAGGCTTAACCTAAATTCCTCCCAGTTTAAAGAAATCTGAGAGTCAATACAATGCTTTATGTGGGAACTTCCTGCTCTATGGGACCCAAATCAACCAGATCCTTGAAGTAGAATTACCTTCGTCTCCCTTGTCTTCTTGAAGTAAGCACATCAAATGATACTTGGCTTTCATTCCCTAAAGGTATATTTTGCTAGAATAATAAAAACTCCACAACAAAATAACTCTTAAAACACAGAAAAGTCTGAATGGCTGGGTGAAACTTGAGATGCTTGTAAATAAATCTATCCCTGCTTGCTGTTCTTAGAGTGAACTGACCATTTTTCCAGCTCTCATTTAGTGCTTTTTTTTACCTTGACAGACTGGAGAAGTGTGCTAACATGAAGCTCAAAAAGGGAAATGCAAAGTCGTGGGGGTCACCTAGCTGAAAAGTTGCTTGGTAGAAAAGGACCTGGGGGTCCTGGTGGACACCAAGTTGAACATGAGCCAGCACTGCACCCTTCAGACAAAAAGGGCTAATAGTATCCTGGGCTGCATTAGGAGGAATGTTCCCAGGAGGCTGAGGGAGGTGATCCGTCCCCTTTGCTCAGCACTGGAGAAGCCACACCTGGAGTGCTGTGTTCACTTCTGGGCCCCCCACTACAACACAGACACGGACATGCTGGCAAGAGTCAAACAAAGGGCCACAAAAATGATGAAGGGCCTGGAGCACCTCTCCTGTGAGGAGAGGCTGAGAACACTGGGACTGTTCAGCCTGGAGAAGAGGAGGCTGAGGGGGGGATCTTATCACTGTCTATAAATACCTGAAGGGAGGGTGCAAAGAGGACAGAGCCGGGCTTTTTTCAGTGATGCCCAGTGCCAGGACAAGAGGCAGTGGGCACAAACCGGAACACAGAAGGTGCCATCTGAACAACAGGAAGCACTTTACTGTGCAGGTGACTGAGCACTGGAACAGGTTGCCCATAACCCCGTGGAGATTCAAAAGCTGTCTGGACATGGCCTTGGGAAACAGCTCTGGGCAAGCATGTTTGAGAAGGAGGTTGGACCAGATGACCTCCAAAGGTCTTTTCTAATCTCAGCCATTCCGTAATTTTGTGATTCTTCAGTTTCCACAGAATCTACATAATGCCCCAAAACAAGGTAGAGAGCAGTACTGCTCCCTTCTAACCAGCACTCCTCTTTTTAACAAAATACATGATATATGTGAACATATTCTATAAACTGAACAACGAACAGTTCTATTATTAGTCATAAACATGCTCCCTTGTACCTTCTAACCTTTAGTTCACATGGCAAGTAACATTTGTTTTTGTATACTGCTCTAGAAAACAGAATCGGTTGGGAGATCTATGCTGTGCAGTGGAGTGCTGCACTTATGAATATTGACTTTGGCTGACTATTTGCCTAAGAGGCTATTTTAGTTCGCTAGTTTTTCTTGCAGATCATGTTTGGAGTCTGGAACAGGTGCTTCTTTTTATTAGTATTATAGATACCCAGGCACAGATTTTCTAGAGAAACTTAAAAGCCTGCATGCAGTTCATATATTGGCACTGATTGGCACAGTGTGGTTCCTCCTCACCTGATGGGTCCCAGAACTCCTAAGCAGGCAGCGGTTGTGTTTCTGTAGGGTAAACATAATTTTCTTTTCTGCTTTCTAATCCATTGAAATTACACCACAGATTCCATGGACAGAGGATGGGTACAACTCTTTTTTACTTACTGTAGAACTTGATACATTGGTTGTTCATTATGTAAAGCACATATCTACTACCCTGTTAATTTACAACCTTATTTCGTTTCATTTACACTTTGGCAGTCCTTTTCTACATAACAGGTTTGAAATGGATATATTCTGCCAGCCGTGCCTTAACCTAGGAGTGGAAACAGCAGAACCTTTTCTCTCTCTGTTTACACATCAGTAACACTGATAAAATCATAACATACTTTCTCTGAAATTATGTTATTACATAGCAATAGCGTAATTATCATCACTGCATAACAATTGTTTAAATTACGCTACTACTAGTACAATAAACCAACATGTACAGGATTTCAGTGCTCTATGAGCCAAAGGAAGCCCCACTTCCAGCAGTGGGAAATACAGACTTAGTATTTAGTCTTTTGCTCCCAGGGGAAATGTCAACTTCCCTGCCCTAATTCACTTTGGCACAAAACATTCCCTGGAAATACACCTGGTTCAACAGAGAATGCTACAATTAATACTCAATTCTGCACTAAAATAAGCAGTTCAATTTAAATACTGAATGTCTCATGCATATTTTTTCTATCATTTTTAATTACAATAATACATGCAATTACCAGTATGTAGTACTTTTCAGCTTCAGCATCCCATAGCCAAAATTAGATCATAATAAAATATTTCTTTGGAACTTTTTTTAATTTCAATAAAAGGTTCTCTTTCACTCCTTTTTAATGTGAATGTTCATTTTAAACGCATCCAATTTAAACACTATAGCACTATGACAGTGCATTACAATAAAACATAAAACTGACAGAATTAATTAATGAACAGTAATTACTGTAATTTACAGCAATTCTGTCTGACAGCATCTAATTACCAACAGAGCTTCCCTGTGACTACGAAGGTAAGCATTTTATTGCTTCTCATTTTTTAATGGGGGAATTGAGGCAGAAATGTTAATTAAGCACAGAATACTGAAAGTTTAGATGTCCAGAATTTAGGCTAGCTTGTATCTGTGCTTAGATTTATAGCTTTTCTGTTTTTATGGGAATGGCTCCTTATTCTCTAGATTCCCCTATTGATTCAGCATATTTTCAGAAAGCTAACCGTCTGATTGGGAGGGACAAGAAAATTTTGCAGATGATATATTTTGTTAGAGTTTTCATTTCTTTTAAGGGAAAAAATCCCAAATATATACATGGAGCTACTAGATATTAGATTAGTTTGGAGGGATTAATTGAATTACACTTGAATTATTACAATTGAATTATATTTGAATTACTGATAACAACTTTCAGGCTGTTTTTAAAGATTATGCTTCCTCCAAAAAAAAAAAAAAAATCCTCTTTGGATACTGTTTTCTGAACAAGCTATCACAGGAAATGAGTATGAGGATTTTCAGCATGTTAAACTACATGTGCCATTATTATGGAGTAGCCTACCGCAAAGCAAATCCACTCCCTTGTTTCCCCATGATACATGGAAGATGGTTTACCTTTGGTAAACACAAAACCAATTACCTTTCAGTGGTTAATGTAGTCTCAAGCTAAATCTATCTCATGCCATGAGTTGCTTATGACTCCTACCTTAAATCTCTTATTTGTACGGTAATCGTGTATCAACAAATGACACAATCTAAAAATAAACCCAGATGCTTAACTGGATACAGAGGAGGGTATAGAGAAGACCTTTCCTGATCCCATCTATCCAGACATGGATGTTTCCATCATATTCAGGAACAAAATATGCAATCATGTGAGTGCAGGTGAGAATTAAGTTCAGGTAGTTTCTGATAATGTGCCCTTTGTGTACTCATTTATTACAGTTGGGACACAAAAACGCAGCACGACATGTTCAGGCTGATGTAATCACTTGTAATCATCCCACTCCTGGTCTACACCTCTCCCTTACGTTATTAGCTCATCCACAGCCTTCTGGCATGTGCTTTCCTGTCCCAGCTCATCTTTCTGTCCCACATACTGTCCCCTTCCCACTACGGTTCCCATATAATAGCATGTAATACCATATCTCTATCAATACTACCCTTTCTAGTGCCACTCTCTTGATTATGGACAATATGAAGCAAGAATATTATGTTAAGGAATCAGTACATGTCCATAGAATTCTGTATACGTCTTTGAACACATGGCAAAATATCCTTCTCACATATATATTCCTTGGGTACAGTCATGCCAGGGATGGAAGGAATTCTGAGAAGGTTTGTATTGCCCCTCCCCACGACTATTCCTGTCTGTGATGGTAGATGATCCTGCATCACAGGCCAAAGCTGCAACCATGTTTCTGTTCAGTTCTCTATTTACATCAGAGCCATAATTTCCTCTTCTTAAAATCACCAGAATGCAATGTAACAAGAAACAAGTGAATTAAAAAAACATGATGAAAATATAGTATAGGCATAAATATTCTTGAATTGGAAAATTTACGCCTTTCAAAGCAACACCATATTTCATCATGCTACTCAAATTGAACTTATCCCCTGGAGTTCACTGTTTCTTGGTTCCTGTTAGCACATGAATCTGCTTACTTTAACCAACAACTGGAAAAGATGGAACATCTGAAACAAGACCTGTGAGACTGCACTGAAGTTCTGCACATACCATTACACAGTCTTAAATTCATACATGTCACAAATGGCAAAACTGCCAGTACTTTTCTCTCTGAAAATCACTGCAAATTTATATGCATTGTTAAAACATACAGCAGGACACATATTTTCTCTCTCTTTGCCAAACAGTAAAGCCTCGCTAAACATTTTTTTTCTTTTCCTCAGAAAAGGCTAGGAAGCCAATACAGAAAGCTTATTCTATATTTTTCAAGACATGGGTAGCGTATAAATGTATACCATCACCCCTGATTTCTCTCCAACAGAGAAGAGAGAAAATTGAGACAGCATAAAAAAGATAGCAGTTTCAATGGTCTCTGGGTTTGTGTATAAAAGACATTTGACAGGCTTTCTCATTTCCTTTGTTACACAATCCATTTACAGTTATAATCAGTGGTAATTATAGGTGACCTTCAGTCTCTCCTGCATCTTCTTCTCCTCTTCGGTTCACTAGCAGATGTGTTATATAAACTTGCTGACATTCAAACACACCTCTAAATCTAGGGAACTGCTGTTATAATTCATACTTTGTGCTATGATCCTGTATCTGAGCATGTAAACAAAATGATGACATAAAATGGCATCAGAATTTGGCATCAAATACCTGCTCACCTGCATGTACCTTTCATACAAGATCTTCCTTAGTTGAGTACAAATTCTGCAGGATCTCCTTTTCATTTGAAAAAATAAAACAACAAACAAGCATTCGAGGCCTCTTTTGTAGCATCAGCCACCCAAACGTGAACTGAGTATAAATGGATATAGCTGGGACTCGGTAAGCCTCACAACAGGCAGCTCTAGTGCCTCTGCCACTATTCCTAGCTTCACTAAGCTGCAGGAGAATAAAACCTGACTTGAATTTTATCACGTTTGCTTGCAGATACTGTGAACATTGTGGACAATACAGTCACTTAAGAGGAGAGGGGTAAAAGTACCTGAAAGTCATCATCTGGCTGCTTACACTTCACCAGTATAATATTTAGTGAAACGGGGACTTGGTTGTCAGCACCTTAACTACTGAACTGTGCGTGTTTGATGGGGAAACCCATCAGCCCTTGCATAAATAAGCTGGTAATGAAAGGAGACACCTTTGAAAAGTCTAACAGCTGTGGCAAATTACAGTTTTCCTTGTATCACAAGATTATTCCCCATTTTATCTATGCAGAAGAAGGTCACTCCATTTCATGGGGGAATTTGATATTCCAAAATCTAATTTCAATCTGATTAAAAACAAAACCAACAAAATTCAAATGCTGACATGATCTGTTAAAGGGGACACATTTATCGGACGTTGAAGCCCTGGAGCAGTTTGCATAAAAGTTCCTGGTTACAAGGTCAGCTCTTGAAAGGCTGGAGACTCAGAAAGCCCAGATTTCCTGCAGCTAAGAAGCTGTGTTGGCAATTCGCCAGTATAATTTGTTCGTGATATTTTGGCCAAATTGGACCATTTCTATGAAACATTCCTGTTTAACTATTCACTACATTCCAATGAAATATGCTTTTCTGATTTTTTTTTCCTTCTGACTTTTTCTGTACATCGCTGAGCTCTTCATTTTCACTAACTATGGTTCTACCACTCACGAACCACTCCATGGCTTAAGGATAAAGTAGGGTGCCTGAAATGCCATACAACCCTTAAACAAAGCAAGCTTTGTAACGAGAAGCAACATACTCTATTAGCCCTACTGATCTAACTTATAAGTTAGCAGATTCAAAACCTCTTCTTGGGACAATATGGGGCCACAGAAAAATAGTAACTTGAATTCAACTTGCATTTACAGTGGAGCTTTGCTACATCAGTCTGCTAAAAGGTAGTTGCCTTGGAATGCAGTTCATGCAGTCTTGCAGTAGCTTCACGCCGTGGCAGCTGCAAAAGAGCTGCAGTGCAAATAAAAATCAGGATTTGATTTTTCTCGCTGTTGCAAAGATCAATTTCAAATAAAGACTGCCTGTGAAATCAAGAACTTAGAAGCAAAGAAACAAAGTATAATGAGTTCTAAAGCTTTTTGAAGCAGACACTTTTCCTTTTACCCGCTTTTATAGGTTTTATAAAATAATACAGCATAAAGCTTCCAAAATTTTTGAGAAAATATATTCCATAGAAATACAAAAGAGCTGCATAATAAAATAGAACATACACACTGCTCAGCAATAACAGAGATTTCCTCTTGTGAGGGGTGGATATAACATGGGTCAGGCCATAGATTTCATCTGGTAGCTGTCAATTCAAGTGAAAACATTACGAACAAAGGGAAAAAAAAGTCTTGGCTTACAAGCATCTTGCTAAAGCACAGCACTTCAAACCTGCATCTTAGATGTCATTTCACTAGCATTTTTATCCCCTGTAATCCATCAATATAGTATGGCACATCAAAGCTAGCCTCTAATCTTTTAAATTAATATTTTAAAAAGATTGCAAGTGTTTTGGTTTGGCTCCTTGGAAATGCTTTTTATTTTAACGAATGGAAGGAAGACCTCAAGATACATGTTTATAATTTTATTGGTGCACTGATGACATTGCTTTCTTGACTTAACAAAACCAACATACAGTAATTGCAGCTAGGATTTTATTTCTCTTATCACTTACTGGCTATCAGTAAATTTCAGATAAGGTTTCTCTAAATTAAAAACTGTCACCAGTGAAGTCCCAATAGCAGTATTCATAAGAAATTATTTTACTAAATTTTTATTCAGTTTGGAGCATTCTTAACAGCATTCCTAACTTATGGGATAGAAACATAACATATAGCACAACAGTGTTCACAAAACAGGCAACAGAAATTTTGCCATTTTCAGATTTGTGACTGCTACATAAAATATTTTGAAATAAGGAGGAAATACATATTTGTTAGAAAACAATGAATGCAGAGTGTTACAAATTCCCAATGTTGTGTTGTGTAGCAAGAAGATTTGTACCTAGCTGAATTCCACCAAGATTAAAAGTTGAAACTCCCCAGACAGTGGAGAGACATAGTTCCGATCAACTAGGGCAGATCCTTGGCAGCATCTAGAGGCTCTATCTATATAAAAAATCAGTAAGACTAAAAGGGATCAAGGTTGTGAAGTGAGAGAGTTGGTGCCGAGAACCCCATGTTAACCAAATATGCATTTTAGGGGGTTACTCCAAACTATATGTGTATTGGTTCAACACACTGAACATCCACTCATAGCCCACTCACACTAGATGCAATCATGGAACACATCTTCCCGTTGAGTTTCATCCAAGTAGAATTTAGCTTGTGAGGTCTAAGACTGTTCTGCAATGTAAACCAAAGCATAACAAATGGGGATGACTCGGAGGTTTGCTATGAAAATACTTTAGTTCACTATGCATCACACCTGTACCTCATCTGGACACAAATACCTGAAGCATATCTTGATCCTGTTATCTCTGTTTGTACTCAATGACAGGAAGAATGATCCATGGGAGATGTAAGGTTCTGCTTTTTATTTCCAGAACAGTTTGTACCTTTCTAGAGCCACTGAAAGTCTTAAAAATGCCTTCCTGTTCCAGTGGATGAGATTTATAAACCTCACCTGTCTCTGTCTACGCCCCTTCTTGCATTTATGACTGCATAGTGGCTGAGCTTCACTGGATACAAACAGTACATGTTTTTAGCATATACCACTATGACCTAGAAACTACTGAATAGTGCCTCCTCTTCTGATGTTGATTTGTGGTGGTTTTACCCTGCTGGGCAATGAACTCCACCACAACCGCTCTCTCACTCCCAGCTGCTGTTGCGCAGCAGTTTTTTTACCTTTCTTAACTCTGCTCTCAGAGGCACAACCAGCGTCGCTCGCTGGCTCGGCTCTGGCCACTGGCAGGTCCCTTTTGGAGCCTGCTGGAGCTGGCTCTGATCTGACATGGGGCAGCTTCTGGGGTCTTCTCACAGAGGCCACCCCTGCCCCCCCCCCCCAAACCCTTGCCACGTAAACCCAATACACGATTCAAAAATTACCAGGCTGAAGCAGGCTCCAACCCTGTCCCACTTCTTAGCTTAGCATTCAAACTACTATTAAGTGAAAGGTAGGTAAACACTCCTGCTGCCTTATTTTGTAAAAGATCCCACTCTGATATTTCGGGCCTTCATTCAGCATAGAGATTGCATATAGAGATTGCAATATAGAGACTGCAATAGGAGTGAAATTTCTAGAACTGGTTCCTCATACTGTACACTGTCTAACTTAGCTAGACAGGATAGTGCCTGAAGATCTTCAAAGTCTCTCTCTCTGGTGGCCTTTGAGAGAACATATGTTTATTTTACAAGAACTGACTGCAGAGGATTGATTTAGCTACCCTGGTTTCCACCTCTGATGGTTAGCAATTTAAACACAGCGTGATATATACATAGAGGTATGTGCTGGTTTCACCCTGATGGGCAGCTAAACTCCACCACAACAGCTCTGTCACTTCCCATCCTCGAAGGAAGACAAGGAGAAAATACAATAAAAAAGGGCTTGAGGGTTAAGATAAGGACAGGGAGATCACTCACCAATTACCATCATCGGCAAAACAGACTCAGCCTGGGGAGATTAATATAATTTATTGTCTATTACTAACAGACTAGAGCAGTGAGAAACTAAAAGCAAAGTGAAAACACCTTCCCCTCATCCACTATCTTTTACCTCCTCCCCCGAGCAGTGCTGGAACGGGGAATGGGAGTTGCAGTCAGTCCATAACACTTTGTCATGTGCCACTCCCTCACGGGCACTCTCTGCCCCTGCTCCACGTGGGGTCCCTCCCACGGGATGCCGTCCTTCCCAAACTGATCCTGTGTGGGCTTCCCACAGGCTGCAGCTCTTCAAGAACTGCTCCCATATGGGTCCGTACCATGGGGTCCATCCCTCAGGACCAAACTGCTCCAACATGGCTCCCCCATGGGCTGCAGCTCCGGCCAGATCACCAGCTCCTGCGGGGGCTCCCATGGGCCACAGCCTCCTTCAGGCCACATCCACCTGCTCCATGTGGGCTCCTCCATGGCTGCAGCGTGGAGATCTGCTCCATGTGGTACCCATGGGCAGCAGGGGGACGGCCTGCTCCACCATGGGCCTCTCCACAGGCCGCAGGGGAACTTCTGATTCAATGCCTGGAGCACCTCCTGCCCCTCCTGTCTGCAGGGTTGTTTCTGTCTACACACCTCACTCCTCTCTCCCAGCTGCTGTTGCTTCCCTTTCTTAAATCTGCTCTCACAGCAGCACAACCAGAGTCGCTCATTGGCTCAGCTCTGGCCAGCGGCAGCTCCCTTTTGGAGCCAGCTGGAACTGGCTCTTATCTAACATGGGGCAGCTTCTGGGCTCTGCTCACAGAGGTCACCCCTGTGGCCCCCCTGCTACCAAACCCTTGCCACGTAAATCCAATACAAGTTAGGAAAGGTATAGAGTAGAAAGAATTGTGTAGTGCTATTCTTTTCATCACAGATAACATTTTTTCTTTCTTTGGCAAAAATCAAAGATGATCTTGGGGAAGGGTTCAATAAAAACAAGACAGGTATGAGACTGAGAAAAGTCATGGTCTTAGTATGAATCGACTTTAGTATCTTATAAATTCAATCTTCACCGAGTCCTTGAGTTCTTCATGATAGAATTTTCCTTGTTTTGTTTTATAATAAACCAACTTTAGCTTTCAGTTGTATGACATAGTTTTAAATCTATGTGTATTTTGAAGACTTTGGATACAGAAATCCTGTTGCACAATATGCACCCTCTTTTTATTCAGGGAAAGATTCCTGAAAAAGAGAGGTTGAGGAAGAATCACCAGTTCTTGTTGTATACCTGGTGATTGTTAATAGCTCTAAATCACCAGTCATGATTTATTTCTTTTCTACTGTTGGCTCATTAGTTGCATCCATATCTTCTCCCACTAAAAGTCTCCTAAAATGCTTTCTAATTTGTTGGTACAGTTTCACCAGTAGCTGTGAAGGAAAAAGGAGAGCTCTCCTTACCTGCAATTGAGTGCTACATCAGCTTGTCTTAGCAAATGGCCAAAAATAAATCAATTGTATTTTGCACTACCTAAAGAGACAAATCATTCTAATCAAAGTGGTGATTTACCAGACTACAAGCTAGTGGTTTTTTTTTCTTTCATTAGACTAACTAAAAAAGATTTTGTTCTTGTAATCTTCATTCATTGTGTGATAGAACCCTATGCAATACGAGAATAAATAAATAAATAACAACTTATTCCTTACATTGTTTAACGAAACCAGAATACTGCCTATTGGTCTTGTAAACCCTCTAATCAAAGGAATAACTTAAGATAAAAACAAAAACAACTAAACAAAAAAAAAAACTATCATGTTCTTTTTTTTTTTTTTAAGAGCAAAAGATAGAATAGATAGGGATATTCCAAAGAAGTGACATTTAATGATGTTCTACAGCAGTTCTAAGAAATCCCTCAAACACATTCATCTGATTTTTGTTTGCTTGTTTTTTGTTTTTCATTTAACAATTAAATAAAAGAAATAGAGACAGATTTCTTTGCAAAGCAAAATATTCTGAAGTATTTTTACTTGTGAAAGTGAGTGAAGTGTTTCAATGTTTATATTAGCATTTAAGTTAAGTTATAATAGTGAGAGATTTTCAGTACAAATTTACACAACAGTAAGGTAATTGCGAGGGAGACCATGCCTTCCTATTGGAAACAAGTTTATGTATAAGCCGGCTATTGCATTGACTTATATTGTTTGATTATGATTTGATTATGCTTGATTACAATACTTCAAATTTGCTTACCAGCAACTGTTTGGTTGTTTGTTTGTTTTTTTTTTTCAATTTTGCATTGTGTTTATTTGCATCTTGATTCTATGTGCAACAGCTTAAAGAATAACTAAGATTATATCATATCAAGGGTAAACAGCTGATACAGCCTCAATAGCTTTTCAAAGATAATTTACTTGAATAGCTTCTGTGCACAGCTAAGGTCACTGGCTAATTTATGTTCCTTTGTGGAAACTACGAATACTTTTATCTGCAAAGGAAGTTACTCTAGGGTGGATAATATACAAATCTACAAAGACGTTTGCTAATCACCTTTAGTCTTTTGTGGTGGGTATTTATGACAAAAAATATTCTAATTCATAATTACCAAATTTTTAATTAAATGATAGTAAGATCATAATGGGATGCCAATCTTCTTATTAATGCTATATGGATCCATCACAAACATACTTTAACTGTTGCTGCCAAGAATTTACAAATATTTTCTGAAGCAGGGAGCAAACGTATTCCTCATACATTTTTTTTTTCTGTCTGTTTTTGATAATGCCTCTAATACCTTGGAAGACAATGACAAAAGGCTGGTTTACTTAAATAGGTACTGGATTTTACCCAGAAAGTAAAAAGTAAACACTCTCTTAAAATTTCACATTTAAAATGAGAATAACTGCTGTCTGGTATGAAAGTATGCTATTGTTACTAGATTACAAAAAACTCCAAGTTCAAGCTGTTACACCATTTGGACAAAGTATCCTTAAAAATAAAGGCAAAACCAATTCAAGCCTCTGAAACTACACGCATTAAAGGAAAGAAATTCAAAGAAACTGCAATAATGTGAAAACTTAATGGGTCATATTCTCTGGAAATACCACTCTAGGGTTGTTTTTACAGAAGAGTATTTGGCCCATTGCTTTGTATTTCATGACCTCTATTGAAACATGATAGCAATGACAAATAAGTGAAAAAATTATGTCTCTAATATTAGGCAGACAACAATAAGAAGGAGATTTTAAACTGTTTATGTACAAGTAACAGCCATTTCCCTTTCGGCTTGCATCCTACTAACATTTACCTTAATATACATTGGTAGTTTCAATAACTTCAGTGAGATCACAAATGTCATCCAAACCAGAGATTTAAACCTTGCCTATGCCAGGAGAGGTTTTTGCTTATAATTATACTTGTATATTTAAACCATTCAATCTTTTAAACAGTAGTGCTATTATAGCAGGCTTTTGCCCATCTAGCATATAAACTGGATACCTGTGCAAGGCAGGGGCTCCTCTGATAGCCATAAATTATATCAGTAAAAAATAGACACGTATGTACAACTTCGTCAGCAGTATCAGTTGAAAAATAGAAATCGTATCCTTAGCTAACTTAATTATGCTGGAAAATCGTAAATACACTTGGTCTTACTTCTACTTGTTAAATATTACACAAATATTTACAAATAAAAATATATGCTCCCAAAGGGGAAACAAAAAAGATTAAAAAAATTCATTTTAATTTTGAATGCAAAATGAAAAACAGTGAGTCAGGTGAATAATTCTGGCATCTCAACATGACTAACTATAATACTGAAGAAACTACTAATAGTTTAAGAACAGACAACTGAGTAAGTAAAGACCTAGCAGCAGGAGGTTTCTGCAGTAGAAGCAGCATTAGTCTCAGTGATAATCTAGACCTTCCATCCCCACAATATATCCTAAGCCCTTTATCTGATTATAGAACTCAGAAAGATAAGAAAAATGAGGAGTTCTTCAACCAGCAAGGTAAAATTCCTCCATAAGTAATTGGTAAATCCACCTAGTGTTGAACTGGCATGGGATATATTTCAAATTTACCTCCATATCTTTACTTTAAAAAGGTAAACAAACATCAGCCTGTGCTAGCCTCCTCCCCAAACTTTCCCCCCTTGATGTGGAATTCTGTCTAAGATGGTATCTGAGAATATCTGAGTTATCTGAGAATGAGAAGATATTCTGCCTGAAAAACTAATTTTCTCTCAAAAAAAAGCCTACAAATCTGCTTATGTACTGTTAGTTGTGGTGGTGTTAGCAAATGGATATTCTAATTGCTCCAGAAAAAATACCCTGTATATCAAGGCAAATTTAAATAATTCAAATTACGATGACCCGAAGTAAGAGCTCTATGTATTTATGAAGTGTTCCATAATCTACTATTCTGATAAAATACTTTATTGTAACACCTAAAGCAAAAATATTCAACCTGAAGATTTCCATAATGCATAATTGCCTATGGTTGATTGTGTCCAGAAAGTTTTAAAAGACTGTTTCCAGTGTATCTAAGAGTAAAATGAGGAAAAGAAAAAAACAGTGTCATCTGTGTTAAGAAAGAAAAATGTCCTCCATTTGTTTCATTGACAACTTCTAATAGTTCTTATGACTACATCTAAGTGTTCAGTGGGGGTAAAAAACAAGCAAACAAAAATACCACACACATACACACACAAAAAAACAATCCTTGAACTCAAGAAAAAATCATTGTTTTCATTTAGTGAATTAAGGCTGCTAAATTCTCTGAAAATACACTCGTTACTAAACATGTTCTCTTTCTTCATGATTTCCCAACATGCTAATGATTTCTGAGCACAGCTCTTTCAAGGACCAAGACAGCAGCCCCATTCCAAAGAATTGTTTTTCTCATGATTTGTTGCTCTTATTATATAAATCTCAAAGAGAGAAAACTGGAGCAAGACAGTGGAAGAAGTCAGCATAGAAAAGATTCTGATGGGAAACAAGAATCAGGTGGATCTGCAACCACAGCAACATACTGCATTATGAAACTCAAGAGTCCTTCCAGTGCAGATAATGTGAAACACCAGCAAAATGTCTCTCACGGTAGTTACAAATAACCTAAAACTGTCACCAGTCACTCTGTTAACTGAAGCAGTGGGAAAGCTTGATTAAATGATTTGCAATATCTAGGAAGCTTGTAGCGCTAGCAGGAAGATCACCCAGTATGCTTTTTCAATGCCTTTGCCTTGAGGCTACACCTTGGCTACACCAAGAGAGCAGTTTACCTGCAGCTGCACACAACTGCAAGGCTTCCTCCAAAAATAATGACCCATATTGTCTTGGTAGTGGAAGCCAAATGATTATTACAGATCAACATGAACAGGACCTTAAGTAAAAAATAAGCAGAGCTGCTTTTCCCAAAGAGCTTTCTTTTAGACCATTTCTACGTGAATAGACCTTTGGTGTGACAGGCTTTTTCTCTCCCCATGCCCTGCACAAATCACAGAAGTGTGAAGTTAAAAAGAGGGGCAAGCTTTGGAATCAGATGGAGGGGACTTGGAGAGAGCCATTGAAGAAGCATGTGGAGAGAAGCAAGTGATAAGAAAGTAAGAGAGGAGGTCAAGCCATGGCTGCTGGGGAGTGACCGGCTGACTATCCTTACCACCAAATTGATGTTTGGTGACTCAAGGAGGGGAGAAAAAGGTGCTTCTAACTGCACCAGAGGTTCATGATAAAGGAATACAGGGAAGAGACCAGAAGGCATTTTACACCTTTTTGTAACACATAGCCATAAAAATGTCCAGCTCCCTGATATATCAGATAAGGAAGTATCCTGGGAACACTCAGAGAGGGAATAATTATCTGTCCATTTTCAGTTCTCCATATTTGTCCTAGGTGATTCTCAGTCAAATCAAAATCTATCGTCATACTATGGGCCTTGCTTCTTTTGCACACAAAACTGAAGTGGTTTGGCTTACATTAAGTAAATAACTTTTGCAACATGAAGCCTAGTTCTTTTTAGCTCTACTAAATTCTCTGCAGAAACAAAAGTGCTTTGCTTTCACACACCATAAAGTCTGTGATTAAAATTACTTGGCTGTTGGGTGAATTGACAACCCAGTCTCTGAACAGATTATGAATATATAAATGTACCCATCAAAAATGGTAGAACTCACACATTGTGATGAATGTTCAGTAAGACACAGTACCTACACACCTACATGTAAATATGGAGGGGTAGAAATTTCTAGCCTAGTTTCTGAATCTTAATACATGCAAAATTTGATCCAGAGCCCATTGCAATCAATGGAAAAATATGCGTAACTGTGTGTGGACTCTAATCAGGTGATTGATTCTTCTTTATATTTATCTGAATTGTACGTTTTTGTCCATGATCTCAGGGAAGCAACAAGCTTTTTCAATGGATGAAATGAGACGATGTAGCTATTGTGAACCATGACTATTGCTATACTATTTCAGATGGAGAGAAAACTAGGGCATGTTCTGTGAATCCTAACACTGTGTCACAACGTGGTAATGAAACAGCACAGTAAGACTCTGCTGCTGTGAATAAAGAAAGGAAGACTGTTCTCACACTGAGGTGAGCATAGTGTCTTTTTTTCCAAAATGCAGCTTGCTTCATAATGAATACCACACTCACTTCTCGTTATATCTTGTTATCACTTAAGGCCTTGACCAAAGCCAGACAGAAATCTGATATTAGTAATGGGAATCCTTTCAGGTGTTGAATACTCATCAGTGAGGCAGAAAAAACACTCCTTAGTCAGTCTAGAGGAAATTAGAAATACCCATTTTCTCACAAGACTTGCAGCAACGGTTCAGATCCCACAAATGAAGAGGCACTATGACGAAGCAGTGTTTTCTGACACCTAATTTCTCCATGCACATTCTGTGAACCCAGTCTTAGCTGATGAAGTAAATTCTGTTTCCCAGCCATGCCAGCTTTCCTGATTCCTAGATTAAAATGGCCATTTACAGTCAGTATTGCTTTGCCTGAAACCAGCTACAACGGTGGTCTGCAAAATATCCTATGCTTTCCAGAAATGATTTAATTAAAAAAGTAGATTGATTTAGATAGGCCTAATGTTGAGTCTTTTGCCATAAAATACCCTGTGCTAGAGTCACGCTGCATCCAAAATTGAAGTGATTGCCTGTGATTTTCAAGGAGAATGTTTTTAAACAGTAAGGAAAAGGAAATGCACTGTGCACAGCTTTAGATATATCCATTTTTAACTTTTTAATGCAAATTGTATTACTTTTATATACCAGATATAAATTATAAGTATAACAAATTAACCCTTAAAATCTCTTTGTAAGAGATAAGAATGTTCTGTAATTCTTGTGCCATCTGATCTGAATATGCATAAATACATACTTAAGCTGGAGCAGCTTCTCAGGCTATTGCTTTTCACTAAGATTTTGTGTGTAGCAAAGTTCCTTCATGTTTCATATTATAAAATCAAATGGTAATTCCAAGCTAGACTTGGATCAACTTCTCATTTCACTGATTTGTGGAGAAGATTTAACAGTGAATACTTGTCCAGATTAGGAATAATTTAAAATAAATAAATCTGAAATTAACTGAATGAACTCATTTATACAGGCACCTATGATTCAATTTTTTGTTTTTACCAAACTGGTTTTTTTTCTTTCTTTCTTTCTTTCTTTCTTTTTTTTTTTTTTTTTTAAATCACTTATTCTGGAATACAAATATTGTTACTTCTCACTCAATAAGTGTGGAAAAAAATATTTTCAGAATGTTTACATCGGTAATCTCTACAACAAGAATTGCATATGCAAATGACTTATTGTCAACATGAACTGGATGACTATACAAGCAAAATCCTACTTTCCCATAGTAAACATACTACTTAGTCAGGAAAATCAGTCCAGTAAACATACAAAGTTTTTACATTACGTATTTTAAAACTGAGCCAAATCACAGAATCACAGAATTGTAGGGGTTGGAAGGGACCTCCAGAGATCATCGGGTCCAACCCCCCTGCCACAGCAGGTTCCCTAGAGCAGGTTGCACAGGTAGGCGTCCAGACGGGTCTTGAATATCTCCAGAGAAGGAGACTCCAAATAAAATTGGATTCTTGAACAGAAACAAGTAATGATGTTGAAGTCCCTAATAATCAGTGGATATTTATTCAACAGAGCCAGGTAATTCAAGGCAGTTCAGCTCACCTTAAAGTAGACACATAATATTAGGTAAACTGAATTTCTCTTTGCACTCTATTGACTAGAGTTGGTTTGCTTCACTTTTCACACACAGATATCCTGCACCTTCTGAAGTGGTACAGGGAGCTCTTTCCACCCTCCCTTTCCAGAAGGGTCTTGCATCTCATATGTGCCAGTCCCTTATGCCAACCTCAGTATTTCAAACACTCAGGTATCCCAAATGTTAAGAAATGCCCATAAGTGGGCAATTAAAATGAATGCTAGACCTCCATCAACATAATGGGAGATTAGACACTTGTTGTCAGGTAGACATCAGAATTTAAACACCTTACTACAGATATGTTAAATTGAAAGAAAACCACCCTTGTTTTCTGTTAGTCATTGAACTCATTCTTTTGTATCAGTTGATAACTTGGATTTGAACAGACGCTGATGACCTACAAAAAGCTCCATGAACTTCAATCATCTTTTAAAGTCAAGAGACTTTAGGCATTATGTTTCTTTTACAAGCATTAATGGATCTGTTTTAGGAGTAGAAGATTATACAGAACTGCATGGAGTCTGCAAATATAGAAACACAAAGCAACAACAACTACACAAAAAGACAATATCACTTTAAATGTTGTAAAACCATAAATGGGAATATAATTCAATGTCATATGAAAAATTTGAGGCTCATATTTATGGTAACAAATCTGCAGGCAAAACAAATCTGCAGGTCAAATGAGATGGTGATAACATACTTTCTGATAGGAAACAAAAAAAAAAAAAGTAAAAGCCATCTTCCTGAGAGATGTCTTTAACTGGATGTTAGGACTGTGAAATAAGGCAAGGTTATAAAAGAAATTCATGCCTTGAAATAATGCAGAAAAGCTTTCTTTTTGGTGCAGAGGGAGAAGGGATGTTTGTTACAAAGATTCATACATGGTATTTGGTGAACTAGAAAGCACTGGTATTTTCCTCTTTTTTTCTTTAAATCTGCAGCACTGCATGCTGAAAGTGACCTACATCACTCTCCATACAGTACATCAAATAATCCATTATTTAACAAATCAGTGAAGCACCTCTACTAAATGAAAGGAACCTATAGCTTTAATCCCACTTCGATTAACTTCGTTCTTCTCAGAAAGCAGACCTTAATTTATATCAATTTGCAGTAATCTTTACAAGAAAATGCTACTTCACTTACACATGCTGTTTGACAGCAAAATGAATTTCTCAGGCATGTGGATACCCTATGATAGTTCCAATAAAAATTGCCCCTAGTAACAGTGAGGAAGCTGAACACTTTCTGTCTGCTTAAATGATTTCTTTGGTTAGACAGATGATGAGGTTTAATGATGTATGTTGTGAATTTTCTCCACTAACAAATACAAGTAACACTTTGATCAGTGGAAAGACCTCAAGGACATTTGGTACAGCCATTTAAATTTTCCTTTACATCTCTGTAGACAGGAGTTTTGTTATTGTATTCAGATATACAATTATAGATCTCTGTAGAGGACAAATTGAGTTAAATATTTCTGAAGGACAGTAAACCAGCATGTTATTTTTGCCAGTGGGGAAGCTAAGGAAAAGAGTCTTTCAGGAAAACATTTTGTAAGTGGGGCAATCTAAGCTTAATCAGTTAATTACATAATTAGGCACTATACTTAATTTAGGTGGCCCAATTTTGTTGAGTACCCATACTTCTTAAGTCATCTGATTATTTTTTCAGGACTCTTATACTTGTATGCAATTTATCAGGGTCTACAGACCAGGTCTTCAAAGGCAGTCAGACAGGCACCTCATTTATTTGCTTAAATATAGGGACTTAAGCTGACGCAGAAATAGCAGCTTCAGTATAATTTGTGTATGTACTTACTTTTGCAGAGTTAGATGTAAATCCACAACAAGATCTGCCCAGGTCCAAATGAGATGCTCAAAACTCTTGTTAAATTGTTCTCTAATCCCATAAATCACCTCAAGTTCTAGATAAGCCAACATTTTTTGCCAAATAACATGGCTACAAATAAATCTCGATACACCAAAGACATCTGGTGACCAAACCCCAGCAGATCAGCCAGTTCACTTATTTTGCACTTCAGATGTTGTCACACTCAAGAAAGTAGATATAAAACATACACACTGGAACAGATTTGGCAGCAGGAACAGAGCACCTGTGAACTTGTTCGTTAGCACATACATGACAACCAATGGGTCTGTGGGAGGGACAGTCAAAAAAAACCTGTAGGATCTCTGTTTTCAAGTTCCCACATTAACATGAAATCTGGACATGGACTGTAAATGCTTTAGCCTTCAAGCTGTAAGACATACATCTGCCTCTTCTCTGTAGCCTTCTCTATTAGAATAACTATTTTTTTATTATTATTATGTTATTTTTTACCAAGTGGAACACCTACAACAGAAAGGACTGGGACAGGCTTACACTAGAATATTCTATGTCTGAAGACTGAGGAATTCCCTGTAGCCTAGGAGATGGGAGTTCAAAATGTTGCTTCTCATCTGATAGAACAAGGTTACAAAATGGAAGTTTGACCACCAGTGTAGGACTAAAGTAACCTCAGGGCTTTGACATATTATGCAGGTGAGGGAATGGGTGCTTATTTAAAAAATTTCAGGACTAACAACTTGGCTGTTACAAAAAATAAATACCAAGGTTCCCAACCATAAGCAGAACTGGACACCTCACTCTCATCCATATTTATTCAGATTTAGAGTGACTTAAACTGCAGACCAAATTTAGATACCTAACTCTAGACTTCTGTTCAGTTGCTCACACTGTATTGGGCATACATGGCAAGGTTTTGGTAGCAGGAGGGCTGCAGGGGTGGCCTCTGTGAGAAGACCCCAGAAGCTGCCCCATGTTTGACAACAGCCAGTTCCAGCTGGCTCAGAAAGGGACCTGCTGCTGGCCAGGCCCAAGCCAATGAGCGACACTGGTTGCACCTCTGTAAGAGCAGATTTAAGAAAAGGAAATAACTGCTGTGCAACAGCAGCTGGGAGAGAGGAGTGAGAAACAGCCCTGCAGACACCCAGGTCAGTGCAGAAGGAGGGCAGGAGGGGCTCCAGGCACCGGAGCAGAAGTTCCCCTGCGGCCTGTGGAGAGGCCCATGGTGGAGCAGGCCGTCCCCCTGCAGCCCATGGGTACCACACGGAGCAGATCTCCACGCTGCAGCCCGTGGAGGAGCCCACATGGAGCAGGTGGATGTG
>VXAA01004714.1:366391-382659 GCA_013399115.1 Anseranas semipalmata
AAAAAAAAAAGATATGTACACTTCTGAAAGCCTGTTTTAACTCCATGTGTTCATTTACTGAAATTCTATAGTCCAGAATCTTTTCCAGTTCCCAGAAATAACAGACCATATTGTTATATGGTTTCCATTTGCAGTTTCTCCTCTATTTCCAACTTGATGAGCCAATTCTCTGATACCCTTGTTAGGACACATGTAAACCAATATCATGTTTTGGCACAACCTGCCTCAGAATCACCTTTTTGTGTAAACACATATATACAGTTAGTAGAAGATCATCAAGAGGTACCATATATTTAGATTCAAGGATGATTTTTCTCATCCATTAAAATTTGATCTTGTTCATTTTTTTTTCAAGATAGATTTTTTGGACAATGTTCAGCAACATCTCCAAGACATTAGTGGTTTCTGACTGTGATGGCTGTTCATCATATAATTTACATTAATGATAATTTTCAGAAAAAACAAACAGAGGTTTTTATAAAAGAGGAGAGTGTTTCAAATATTCTTCTAATTCAAATTCCACTTGCTTCTCAAAATCACAAATTATATAATTAAAAAGCAGTCCAAGTGCAAATACCAATAGTCTGTTAAAGAATGAGACTCACAAGAGTAAGAATTGCAATTATGACAAGCACTAAGCAACTGTGTTCCAATGTAAACATTTTTTTTCATCACTACAAATTAATGGTATTCAAAAAGTAGAAGACTTCAGTTCCATATGATTTCCAATTGCCTCTAACTAGGAACTCTAGCAAATTGATCCTGTTTTATTTATTTTAAAGTCATAAAATCAGCACAGCTCTCCTTCCTGCTTATACCTTCTTCAGACAAAACTGGCTAAACAGAGTTTCATTGGGTACTAGCTTCCTGTAGCAAAGTGAAGCAAATTCACGAAATGAACAAGGAGATTCCATTCCATCTAGTTCTGGACTGAAATACCTGTGGCGTTTCAACCAATGACATGTGCGCATCTACTGAAGGCAGTAGGAACAGCAAAGAGCTACTAATATAAATGAAAGGCCTGGGTATAGCACTGAAGGCACACTCGATTTTTTCTTTTTTTAATGAGATGCAAAATACAGAGTTTGTCTCTTGAGAGTCCAAACTCAGTTTCCAAGGATGATAGCTAAGAGAAAATGGTTCTAATAGTAGTCTAAGCACTTTTGATTACACAGCTCTCAATGATAATATGCAATTGTAATTGTATTTCAAGTTCATAGTAAAATATTACACAGGAAAACAGTGCTCTTTCTATTCTAAAATATGAATGTGAGATTGCAGAGTGACTACTCAAAATGGAAGTAAACATCAGTGTTTCTATATTTTCTTTGAGTCACTAATGTAACCCAGAAATCTAATTTACCAGTGTCTTAGCAGTTTTACAGAAGCAGTGCTACCCCATGATTTTTCTCACTTCGTGATTTACTCATCTGTTGATTTCTGCACGACTTCCTGCTCTTCTGCAATGTTGTTTTTGCTTCATCCTATGCATCAGGGTTAAAAAAGAAAACTTAGGAGCCTGATGTAATTCAGCTAGTCATCTCCTCCCACAAAGTTAACTTGCACATGTAGAAAAAAAAATGGGTAAGCATGCACTTCTGCCAACTTATACATGTGTTTATGAAATGCAGGGCTTGACAGCAGGGAGATGCCACATACCTGCACTAACATACTGGCATGCCTTGTTTCCAATGTGCAAAGATCACCTCCAGCTTAGTCTTCATTGCACGTACTAGAAAGTTTTGCTTGCACATTCATTCAGTCCTCTGCACTAAAACCTTGCTGTAGCCTCTCTGATTTATTAATTTCACTGATTCTTCTAAATGAGGAGCGTGGTCAACCAAGTTTCTTCTGTCATGAATGGAGAGAGACCCTTTCCTCCACGGAAAGGAAGTCAGCACAAACAAGAACTTCTCTTCGGAGGTTCGTATATCTCTATATTGATGACAAAGGGTATGATTATTACAGAATCACACAGAATCACAGAATGTTAGGGATTGGAAGGGACCTTGAAAGATCATCTAGTCCAATCCCCCTGATGGAGCAGGAACACCTAGATCAGGTCACACAGGAACGCATCCAGGCAGGTTTTGAATATCTCCAGAGAAGGAGACTCCGCAACCTCTCTGGGCAGCCTGTTCCAGTGCTCCATCACCCTCACTGTGAAGTTTCTTCTCATATTTAAGTGGAACCTCCTATGTTCCAGCTTGCACCCATTGCCCCTTGTCTTATTGTTGGATGTCAAGGAGAAGAGCCTGGCTCCATCCTCCTGACACTCACCCTTTACATATTTATAAACATTAATAAGGTCACCCCTCAGCCTCCTCTTCTCCAAGCTAAAGAGACCCAGCTCCCTTAGCCTCTCCTCATGAGGGAGATGCTCCACTCCCTTAATCATCTTTGTGGCTCTGCACTGGACTCTCAATCAGTTATTAAGTTAAGATTATTTATGTTTAAAGAGACTAAAATCCTAACTTGGGGGCCTCAGAAAAGCATCTGAAGTTAGGTGGGATCATGGCCTTGCTGGCACATGAAAGGGCTGTACACAGCCCTGGTGTGGATGGTCATCTCATGAAATTTCACAAAGATTGTCAATTAATTTGAAAGTGTTCATAGCATGTTAAAGGTATCTTAAGTCTTTTAGTTCTTCTGAAATGTTTCCCATCCAACGCATTATTTTCAGCAGGTTTAAGAAGAAAGAAAGTTTAGAAGAAAGAAAAAAATAAAATACATACATCTACTTGGCCCTGGCTCTTACATGATTTCAGAACCAAAGATTTTTTAGTTTTCCCCTCACTCCCCTCTTTTTCCACAGACTTCTTCATTAACCACTAGTAGGGACAAGGATATAAATTACTATATAAGGAAAACCTTCATTTACTAATTATATGAGAAGGGTATGGGAAAACGTTGCTTACCTAAGCCAGAATGGTAGAGAAAAGGAGTTAAGCTTCCTTTCTTTAAGCAAAGCAAAGGCAGGAATACTTTATTTCTCCCTGCTCTCACTGTATGTTCTTATGTCCTACCTCTACACTGCAATGTAATGGCTGTAAAGTCATGACCTAGTAGTCAGAACAAAAGACTGAGAATATGGGTTTTGTTCCCTTTCTTGATCCAAATAAGCTGTCTGAACTTATTAGTCTTTTATCTTTTCTATACCACTGTTTCCATGTCTGCATAATAAGTATAATAGCACTTCCTCGTAAGGTTACTGGAAAGTTTAATTCATTAATGTGTGTAAGGTACTGAGCAATTCTTAGAATGGCACTGTAGAAGTGCAAAATATTATTAAACTGTCAGTTATTTTCCTATAAAGTTAGACCTTTTTGTCTAAGTAAAAATAATCAGTATGACAAGAAGATTGAAAACTTTTAAGTATGACATAAAAGACTGCTTATAATGATGAGGTTGTCAACTGACACCATGTACTGCAGAAACTGTGATTCAAACAGACGGTAGCATGCCAACAAAGCATTATTTTGGTTAGCTTAGCTCACATTTATTTGTATTCCAGTGTTATTATCATGCCAAAAAAAAAAAAAAAAAAGGAAAGTCCAAGAGACAAAGAAACAAATGCACCCCTGAGAAATCTTTACCAGTTTGACAGATAAAAATACATGGCTTCACTGCTGAATTTTGGTTGGATATTACAGGAGTTAAACAGGAGTTAAACTTCAGAGCTCTTCAACAGATATTCAAAACTATTAAAGCACAAGTTTCAAGAAACTGCACCCAGAGAGATGAACTCTCAGAATTACAGAAGATTATTAAAGAGATATTTGATACCTGTAAAAGAAGGCTAAGGTTTTATCTCACAGGAGTTCTGGCAAGCAGTGTGCCTATGTGTTATAATAAGGAATGACTATAAGACATGCAGCACATTAGGAATAAGCAGAGAGTCGACAAAGATGATGAAGGGCAGATTTTGACAAGGACTTTTTTAGTCAGGCTGAGTTCCTTATAATAGAAAGTGTGTTTGAAGAAGGCAGGTTGTGAGCCAGAGAGGTAACATTCATGAATAATCCAGGTACACAGGAAAAGTACCATGTGTTCTTTTAACCACCCCACTTTAGGTATGGAGCCATAGCAGAAACTCAGTATGCCTCCTACTTTCCTAATCCCTAAATGTAATCACAGAAATTTGGCAACACCGCTTCTTCCCTAGCAGTGAACTGTACAGTGAATTGTACTGAGGGATAGGCTAGTGTGTGAATGAGTAGTTAAAATTCCTCTCACCGCATCTCTTACCTTCAAGGGAGCAACGACCAGATGTTACCTTTAACATAGATGTATTGCCACTGAGCCTCAGCCACTGTTTGGTTCTCCAGCTCCCATAGCAACTGCTATTAAGTGCTAATAATATGATTAGGAGAAAAGAAAGAACTGCTTGAATGACTAAAATGTGACAGAAATAATTTACGCCAACCCTGATAAGGGTGCATATCTTTACACCTGGTGTTCTAGAAAATGCAACTGAAAACACTGTTGATGACACGAAGAGAAAAGGAATGAAGTACATCAAATAACGCATGGTGGAATAAATATTGCTATCTTGTATTTGCTGCAAGGTAGCACTCTGCTAGATAGTAGAGTGACGAGTGTGCCTTAAAAAAGTATAGATCGACTGATAGATAAAAGAACTGAATGCCTTGCAAACCCAGTGATCCTATCTACAAGCAAAGAATTGGAATTCCTGTATAAAAATGTTCAAGCTGGGATATTTTATGATCCTACTAAAAAGAAGAAACAGTGACAGCACAAGGAAAATAATACATAGTTGCAAAACAAAATTCAAGATTGCAACTCAGCTGAGGTCTGCTGATCCCACAAAGAACAAAAAACACAACTCAAACAACTCCTGAATGACAATGAATGACTGAATTCCAGCCTCAGTATTTCAGCTAAAATCAGGATGCAACATAAACGAGCAGAACAAGACTCTTAAATCTATTTCTTACAGTCTGCAGGTGAAAAATGTCAAAAAGCCAAAATGGCAGCAGCTACCATTTGTGAATTTTAAACAGATAATTAAATGAAAGAAAGGTTCCTGTACACAGGCAGGAGTTTTAAAAGGTTAATGAAGGTTTAATAAAGATGGAGATCTGACTATGAATGCAATAGTGACTTGGAAAAACAAATCTTAATGATGGGCAGAAAAGAAAGCTGATTAAAACCACTTCTGTTGAACTCTCGCCTTTCCCCCTCCAATGTACTTTTTCTCGTCATTTATTATAAATACTTACGTACATAAAATATACATATATATAAAATTGGTTTCTAAATACAGAGAGACATATCTAAAGATATTTTTCACCACAAAAGATCACTCAGATGAAAACCCAGGCAGAATGTAGATATTTTTCAAAGACAGAGTCATGCAGGATCTCAAGCTGTGATTATCTCTCACGACCCATTCTGAGTCAATAAGGCCACTAATACAGTATATGCATGAAGCAGTTTTTATTTCAGCTCTTCTACTTTGCCTTGCCAAGTGTTCATCCCAAGCTGAAAGCCTATGAAGCTTTCAGTGGCTGTTTTATCTTTTCTGAGTATTTTGAAACTATCTAAATATGTAGATGGCAAAGAAAGACTTCCACAGTATTATTTTTATTATTATTATACTTTATATATTAGTTTTCTCATCAGGTAACTTGGGTAGTAGGGGAGGAGATAAATACAAGCTTCCTCTCACTGACTTTCAGTTTGCTGAAGATTTGATAGATAGCAAAGATATTCGTTTGTCCATGGTAAGATTTACAAAAGGCATGGAAGTGTTTCAGTTAACACGATAGGCATTAGGAACGGTATCTTTGGACAAACACCATCTTAGGCAATACTTCTCATTCTCCAGAGCTCTTGCATAAATAAATGCAACATTTTGTCATTCTGTGACGGCTTCAGGTTATCCCTAAGTTTCTCATTGTCCATAAAAGTATTTACATGAGAAAGTACATCCTGTCTCCTACTCATGTAGTATCTCAAAAGATCCAAACAATCTCCCAGGTTTTCTCTAAATGTCTAAAAACTTACATTGGATCTCGTGCTTATAAGAATTCATTTAAAATAATTTAAATTGCAATCTGGATTAATTAGAATCACATAAAATAATGACAAAAAATACAGATATATTTGATTGTATAAAACTTGTTTATGGTGTTACTGCTTTCCCTCAGGCTCAATCTTATAAAGTCTGCTTTGAAAGATTGAAAGCTCTTTTGAATCTAAGTACCACAGTGTCTTTATATAGACCCTAATGTAACAAGTATTCATGCTGCATACTGTATACTGCTGTAATAATGTACTTAAATTATGTAAATAGTAGTTGCTTCAATCCACCTTCTTCTTTCCATGGAAAATAACCTCAGTGATATTCCCTGAAAAGGAAAGAGAAGTAAGGAGCTTCAAAAAATATTTTTACTGACAGAACAGACAAAGCACAGGGTTTATGTAAAAGATCCTCTAGCTCCAGAATCAAGTGGCACTATCTCAGAGGACCTGAAAGGCCTAAAACGTATGTTTAATGTTATAAGGCTTTGCATCAACATGAAGAGATATAACTCAGCAAAACCTGCCTGGAATTAATGCGTTCAGCCCAGAAGCTGAAATGTGTGTGGTCACAGAAAGGTGATTTTAAGTCTATTTTGTATATCTGACTCTTTTTTAGTAGTATTTGGTTACCTAGTTGGAATCCAAAATAGGCTAGAAAGAACTCAAGCTGCTAACGTTTATGTCTCCTCCCAGAAGCAACAGAGACTGTCTAAAACCACCACTAGCTATGTCTCTTTTTCCTAACTGTGGCTTCTATCACAGAATAGGAAATCAGTAGTGTAAAAAAAAAAATGTAAGAGTGGTCCTAACCCTCTGAATATTTTCTGTGTGGGAGGAATTTGAGATGGTAGTACGTTAGCATACATTGCACGAGGAGTGCAGAACATCCTTAATAAATTACAGCATTGGCAAGCATATTCTCACTGATTTCTTAATTGCTGACAGTTGTCAGTTGGCTGGGACTAAGTTACAAGATGATTGGAGTTGAGAGTAAGTAAAGAAGAGAAACTGTTTAAAAAGGGAAAAGGAAAAGAAAGGAGTGCTCTGGCATCAAACATGAAAAAAAAAAAAATCAGTTAAAGAAGCAGCATCCCAATACTGGTGATGAATAATAGTGGCATAAGCTATAATGCAGCACCCTGCAATGTCTGGCTGTGGAAGAAAAAGGGCAGTCACCAAGGTAGTATGCAAGTCAACCAAGCAACATACAGTGTGCATACATGATCTGTACACAAATAGGCACAGTGAGCTTGTTATGGTGTGCAGACAGATGCCCTAGCTTGAGGTTTAGGTAACTCAATAGGCCACAAGAAACTACTGGACATGACGTGAGAAACTGTTGGATAAAGAACTGTGTGAGAAACCGCCCAAAGTTACACAGTAGTGTGGGGGATGCCTGGATGTCACATGTGGTAACTGGTGGAGTACTGTGAGAAATGGCTGAACTGCACAAACCTTGGAGACAAGCACTAGGGACCTTTTGTGGAGGGAAGAGCTTAGCAAGGCCATATCAACCATAGGTAATGCTCAAAAGGACAAAATTACCTAGGCAATTACATTAGAATTACCAAGTTTGGCTGTGGGTGCAGGGCAGGAGGTCTGAGGCCGGCAACTGGGGGGACAAGGATCAGGGTCTGGTCCCTGGATAGACCACATGTGTGGCCATCTACTAATCCATGTGTGTGCATGCGTGCATGTGTGTCAGTGTGTGACCAGCAGCAAGCTCTTGTTCTCATCAGCTGAACAGGAGAAGCAAGACTGGGCTCTCTGTGCTGTTTGTGTGCGAGTGCTGTGGGTGTCCATAGGGATGCCAGTAAGGTCACCGCTTGCTTTATTGATGCACGTGGCTGGTTGTGCCTTGGAGCATGTGTCTCTCCGTGCTCCTGTGGAATACATGGCAGCATTGCCACAGGCTGGACCTGCAAATGGTAATGGCAGCAGAAGAGAGGAGAAATCACCTAGGCTGTAAAGTGCACCAGATCAGGTTTGCCATAACAGAGCTTATCTCCAGAAGTCCTCAGCTCCCACTTAAAAACTGTGGGTTTTACACTTGGAGATGGAGAACCTGTGGTGATACAAGAAAATTAAAAATCAAACCGGAAGTTGAAGGAGTTGCAGAAATGAACAGAATCTGGCCATCAAAGATGAGATATATTTGTTCTGTCTAGCAATCAAAATATAAACCTTTCTGTCTCTCACCTTCCTCAGCTATCATATATGTATATACATATATTTATGTTATATGTCTGTGTATAAATAGGAAGACAGATCAAGAGGTAGGTAGTTAGATGTTAAAGACAATATACTAATATAACAACATTTCTGTTCACCTTGAACTTCTAGCTTATACTTTGCAGAGAGCAGGATGTATTTCTTTGGGAGAGGACAAAAGCTTCATGTCAGGTGTCACTGAGTGTACTACAGTTATGTGTAAAGTTTGTATTTGCCAGAAAACCGGATAAAAAAATAATTTGCACTTGTTTGAAGGTTATTTTGTTGTTGTTGTTGTTTGTTTTGATGAATCATTACTTACTCACGTAGGCAGGAAGGACAAGAACAACCTGAATAGATCCACAGCCATGCCTTTTCCTAGTTTTTGACACTGTTTTCAAATACGTCACTGAAAATAAGAGTAATTTAATGGTGATAATGTATTTCTAATGAATCCAAATACTTTATGATGACACCAGCTTTCATCTCAAGGATGGTTTATCAATAGCACAACCTTGTCACGAGAATATCCAGGGAAATTTACTGATATCAGCATACCGAAATAATTAGAGCATTATTATTTACTTCCTGCATCCTTGCTCTTATTTCTGCTTTTGCCTATGTGATTACACAGAAATAGCACTGTTATGCCCCATAACACCATTCAGTTAGGAATTATATTTGTACAATTCATAGCATGTCATTTTACATGAGAGTCAAGTAAGCAAGCATCCTTGGACAGATGCCCTGAGTGTCATTCTGCCTACTACAAAAGAAATCAGAGGACTGAATCCACTGAAACGACTTCCTTCAGAGCATATATATCACAGCACATAGTGGCCACTCTGTGGGTAGAGCTGTCACAGCTGGATGTCCAATTAAAGACCTCCAAGGCTGGCCTCCTAAAACTGTAATTTTTAACTCTGTTGCAAATGCCTGTGAGATTTCTGTAGCATTTTTGCTTTGCTTCCTCTGCCACAGCCTTTTCATGGAATTTTATATTACACTATACAAACAATTTAATGAGATGAATATAAATAAATGGCACATTTGTATGGGCATTGAAGAAATACTGATTTTTTTCTTCTTCATAATATTAATTTCAGATGTGCCTCTTAAAACAGTAAATAAATAAATAAATAAATACCTGTAAAAATTTAAAACTAAATATCTTTCTGGTAATTATAATGGAATAAAATAGAGGCTGTGAACTTCAGACCTGTTTTCCATTTTGCAGATGCTTACAGATGAAAGCCTATCTGAGCACTTAGCAGCACTTGTGCGGGTGACAGTAACCATATCTGTCAATCAAGACACCACCATGCTGCTACAGTCAACATTAAATCCAAATGCTGGATGCTTTACAGTGCACTGAACAATAAAGCACAATAGAAGTCAAGACAAAAAAAAGAAAAAAAGTTTCCTTGTTATCCCTATTGGACAGAATTTCAGCTCGCATAGATCAGTACATCTTCACTAACCTCAGCATAGGTATGCTGAGTTATACCACCCATTTCTTTACAGATATCATTCACGATTTCCTTCTCCTCAGGTATACATGATACAGATATTTCCTAAAGCTGCATGAACTATAAAATTACACATACACACACGTATCAGAAGTATCCTATCTTCAGAATACAATTACTAAAACTAGAAGTGTAGAGACAGGCAAGATGATTGTATGCAGAATATATAATTTGAAACCAAAACTCTGACTGTGAAATTGGTTTGATCTGTAGACAAATGTCAGCTCTGTGCCCTATTAAAATTGCAACTGTTTTAAAAGGACATATCAGTGAGCCCAGAAATGTTGAATAAATGTTAATTGGAAGTCAAAGAAAATATCATGAGTAAAATAAAATATACAAAGAAAAAGAACTTTCTATCTGTAACTTAATACCAGCTGGATCCAAAAAAGAAAAACATTGCCAAATAGTCAGGTTCCATCTTAACACAATACAAGATGGATGCTGGAACACAGTTTAATTTTAATGAGCATATCCTGATTATTATTTTTCTTTTAAGTAGCTATAGTGAAAACATATTACTTTTCAAGATTTAGTTGCATGATTACATTGATTGTTGAGCTACTTATTAGCTATCCTACATATGCTTAGCAGGGTAAAAATGCATGGGATTTATGATTGCTGTACCATAGCATACCCATGCAAAGCTCTAAGAATTTGTATAATCTAATTAGAATGAGGAAATAACAATTTGTAATGTTCTACCTTTTTTATTATTCATCCAAGACTAAGTATTATGAATGATTTTAAGTATTTCAATCATTATTCTTTAGTACATTTGTACAGTTTGACAGCAGCAATTTAAAAATGAAGACAGAAGAGGGATTTGATTTTTATTTTTAATTATGGAAATGCAATCTTCTTCATATCTACTTTCAAAATGATGACTAGAGGCTATTTGCTTAAGTGAATGGTGAACAGTATGAGAAGTGAATAATCACATTTACTGCAGGTACGGTATAACATATGAAATTATACCAAAAGCATGCTAGTTCACATAACTGCATAGTCTTATATTTTCTTTTTTTTAAACAATTATATATAAAACTATAGGGAAAAACCAGCAGAACATTGTATTGTATATCCTACTTATAAGTAAAGATCACATTTTATTAGAAGGTAGTCATCACATCTTGTTGTGAGAAAGCTGTCACAGATTTTATGGCTGTACTCTTTTAAATACTGTTAAGAACTTGGTATCTTGGAAAAATATCTTAAAATATGGTAACAATAATAATGAAATAAAACCTGATTATTTAAATGCACATAGTATATTACCGATTTCACCAGTCTCACTCAATCCTTAAAAAAAAATCAAATGCAGTAACTATTGTAATATTGCTCGTCAGAAAAAATAGATCTAAGGTCGGATTATACCTAGAAAAGTTTTTGTAGAATACGCCAACAAATGAAATAAATTGATATCGTCTATTCTATGAGAAAACAATACATAAAAGCTTTCATATGAGTCAGTGAGAAATTTCACATGGGCACAGGCTGAAAAACTACTTGATTTTCGGGTTTCTTCTTTGACCTTTTGTTGTTGTTGTTGTTGTTAAAAATGGTATTCACATTTCCAGTTCTGCTAATCTGACACTTTGATAGTATGCTACTGAATTTCCCCCCTCTCACACACTTGGAGAAGAAAAGATCTGATAAGCCACTTCTGAATCTGTTAACAACAACAACAACAAAAGCCCTCTTACTATTCATTTATCTTCAATATAGAAGCGCATCTGGAGAATCATCCATGGGAAAGAATATAATATCTATTAAACTGTAATCCTTGGCTCACTACATATACAGATCTAATTCCTCTACTCTCCAGTGGAGCTTCAGTTTTAGCCTTGAAATATAACCAACCAACTACAACAGAGTCAGTCAATCAATGTCATAAAGGCAGCTTCAGCAACCTTAGCAAAGGACTCCATTCCACTGGTAGAGAAAAAAAAAAAAAAAAAAAAAAACCCACCTTTCCATATCTTTCCATTCTTCTCATTTGCCTCACTTTATTAGCTTTTACTTGAGAGATGAAAAGTTTGTTTCCCTAACGTTTTACTATAGCAAAAGTTTTGTGGGTTTGCTCGTTTGTTTGTTAAATATTGATAAAAATAGTAAGACTACAGCTATTACATGGAGTATATGCATATGAAAAAAAAAAAAAAAACTCTTAAAAAGCAAAGATTTATGAGGAGTTACAAAAAGCATTCTCTTTAGACAGTAATCCTCTGACAGTTTTCTGCATATTCCTTGAGGAGTACAATACACCAGCTCAGCAATCCTCTCTTAAAACTGGGTAACATCAGAGGGAAGAAGAGAGGCAATCAGCTATATGCTTTAGGCTGTTAACTTCAGATTCTTCTGCTGAGGGGCTAATTTATCTCCCCACCCAAAGAAGAGAAGACCCTCTCCAGCATATGACTCAAACTGGGACCTGGTCTTCTGAACTACCCTCTGAAGAAGTCTACCTTTCTCTATTAGCTACACAGGAAGTCTATTTTCTTTTCACATGAACTCTCAGGAGGCCTCACGCTTGTTGTAGCACAAGATAATATCCATCTGTGCATGAAAAGGAGAGGAATTTAGTGGTGGAGTTTCACATGAATACAGAAATATGAGAAAGATCTTGTTAATGTAGCTAATTAGTACAGATTGCTGCTCTACGTAAATGAAATGCCATACAACTGGTCTTCTCACTATGCCCAAGGTTTACATTTTTATTACATTTTTCATGTATTCATTGTGTACATTCATGTGTTTTATATTTCCATACAGGGCATCACAGATAATTTGAGATTATATATATGGAAATGCAGATTCCAAGTTAGAGATCTCGAAAGCCCAGTTTTTCATTGGTTCTCCAGCTCATTCTGTTTTCTCATATTAAGAAACTAATACAAAACACCTGTACATATGGTCAGAAGATCAATACCTTCTAACATAATATAAAAATCGTCTCCAGAAGCTAGTCTTTTCAATGACAGATTTAGTTGAGTTCTATACAGAGGATTTCTGTAATGAGAAGCAGTGTAGCCAGGAGAAAAGATTTTTCATAGAATGTCTCCAAATTGAGAGTGCAAGCTCCTCCAGAGAGTGAGGAATAATCTTTAGTAACACAGGACTTCATATTGTTCTTCAGTGGTCACCATTTTTGTATGTGACACATTTAAACCAATTTTTCTTAGTGGTACAAGTTTGAAAAAAAATTATAAAATTATTTCTCACTAAATATAACAATAAACTGCAGTAAATAATAATAATAATAAAAAACCCGAATTTCTGCATATATAGGATGCCTGTCGAAGGCATTCTATACCACCTTCTATTCCACCATAATGCCAACTACTTCTGTCACTATTCTTAATCCAAAATAATCCTTATTTGGTGGGATGATCCTGCTGTGTTTTAGTTTTCAGCTCTCCCAGCCTGCTATGGTTCACGGAGTACAGCAGCTCTTCAGATCAATCGCCTAGTCTACAGTCATGTATTTCTCATACCATTTCTTCACCTTCCTTCTTGTTTGACTCATTGTCCATACTGCTGCACATTTATGCGGACAGATAAATCAGAATCTTTTTGGGTTGATGGACTATCAAGGTTCAGTCACCTATTGCTATTATTTATCCTTTCTTATACATTGATATGGCAGTTATGGAATAGCATCGTTTTCTTATTTCCCAGAAGGGCAATGCAACAAAAGTGGATGGAATATATCCTGTGCAACTTCAGACATTCATCTCATCTAAAAGTGTCTGTCTAAAACAGTTCAGATGAACCAAGTCTAGTAGTGCCTATTTCTCTCCAATGAATAGAGGAAGTTAAGGATGATTAGCTGAGATGCAGTCATCTGAAGTTAAGGGAGATGAATCCAAGTCCACCTGTCCAAGGTCAACCAAGAAGTCTGAAAAGACTTCTGAAAAGAACATCTTAAAAGTACAGTGATGGAATAAATTTGTCAGACTAAGGAGAAAGATTTAATGGTGTAGTAGTGTTCTCAGAAACTGAAAGAAAGCTTTCAAGTTATGGATATCATAATTCAGGAAACAAAAAGTCACTGTCTTCAAAATCACATTTGATATAAACTAATGTCATCATCTTTAATGTTGTCAAATTTCAGAAAGTATAGTTATGGTTTATGTCATTAATTCAAATTCTTTAAAATCATCAGCTCCTTGGGAAGGAATTGCTTTAAAAGATGAGTTCAGAGAGTTTTAAAAATCAAATTTAGAGATTTGATATATTTCCTAGATAAAATCTAGACCCCTTTATTATTTTAAATGAAAACAAAACAAAGCAGTCAAATGATGACTATGTGAATATCTGTACTGTGTTGTACAAGAAGGGATGTAAATGCTATTGAAATAATTGGGCTATTGAAGGCTCAGATCTAACTTGTACAGCAATAAAGAATGTCTGTTACACTGAACAACATGTTCTGTTGACTCAGGTAATTACATTTTAGGCAAAAAAGTGTGTACTAGTGGATCCATATTAAGAACTTTTACTGATATTTTTGATGCTTCTTACATTCCATGACGTAGTCCTTTGAAAATGAGTTGAACAGTGCATATCAAAGCACCAAACAATGGATGAAAAGAAGATATGGCTAAGAAGTGAACAAAATAAGATTGTTTCTCCTCTCATTCACTTGTGCTGTTTTCACACTATTTTTTTGTAATACATACTGTCACTCTGAGTTGAAAATGTGACTCCTATTAGCATAACGATTTACCTTTCTGGTAAAAGGTATGGCAGGGCCATGATCTCATAGCAATTACAGAGACAGGGTGGGATAGCTCACATGACTGGAATGCTGTCATGGATGTCTATGGGCTTTTTAGGAAAGACAGGCCAGGAAGGCAAGGTGGTGGAGTTGCTCTTTATATGAGAGAGCAACTGAAATGTATCAAGCTCTGGATAGGGGTAGATGAAGAGCAAGCTGATAGCTTATGGGTAAGGATTAAAGGACAGGCTAATATGGGTGACACTGTTGGGGGTGTTTACTACAGGCCACCTGATCAGGAAGGGGAAATAGATTAAGCCTTCTACAGACAACTGGAAATAGCCTCATGATCACAGGCCCTGGTTCTCATGGGGGACTTCAACCACCCTGATGTCTGCTGGAAAGACCACACAGCTAGGCACAAACAGTCCAGGAGGTCCTGCAGAGCATTGATGACAACTTTTTGACACAGGTGGTGGAGGAGCCAACAAGGAGGGGTGTGCTGCTGGACCTTGTATTAACACACAAAGAAGGGCTGGTTGGAGACGTGAAGGCTGGGGGCAGCCTTGGTTGCAGTGACCATGAGATGGTGGAGTTCAGGATCCTGAGTGGTGGAAGCAGGACAATAAGTAGGATTGCAACCCTGGACTTCAGGAGAGCAAACGTTGGCCTCTTCAGGGACCTACCTGGAGGAGTCCAGTGGGTTAGGGACGCAGAAGGAAGGGGGGTTGAGGAGAGCTGGTCAATATTCAAGCATCACTTTCTCCAAGCTCAAGATCAGTGCATTCCTATGAGTAAGAAGTCAAGCAAAAAGGGCAGGAGACAGGGGTGAGCAAGGAGCTCCTGACAAAACTTAAACAGAAGAAGGAAGTATACAGCATGTGGAAAAAGGGACGTGCCACTTGGGAGGAATATAGGGACGTTGGCAGAGTATGCAGGGATGTGATGAGGAAGGCTAAGGTCCATTTGGAATTAAATCTGGCAAGGGATGTCAAGCAAAAGGAAGACGAGGCAAAATGTGGGCCCACTGCTGAACAGGGTGGGCGCCCTGGTGACGAAGGATACAGAGAAGGCAGAATTAGTGAATGCCTTCTTTGCTTCAGTCTTCACTGTTAAGGCCAGCCCTCAGGAATCTCAAAACAGAGAGAGACAAAACAGAAAGTCTGGAGAAAGGTGGACTTTACCTTGGTCAAGTAGGATCGGGTTAGAGATCATTTACCTGACACCCACAGATCCATGGGCCCTGATGGGATGCATCCACGAGTGCGAGGGAGCTGGTGGATCTTATTGGTAGGCCACTCTCCATCATCTTTGGAAGGTCCTGGAGAACAGGAGAGGTGCCTGAGGACTGGAAGAAAGCCCATGTCACTCCAGTCTTCAAAAAGGCCAAGAAGGAGGACCCAGGAAACTACAGGCCAGTCAGCCTCACCTCTATCCCTGGAAAGGTGATGGAACAGCTCATCCTGGAGGTCATCTCCAAGCACATGGAGGAGAAGAAGGTGATCAGGAGTAGTCAGCATGGATTCTCCAAGAGGAAATCATGCTTAACCAATCTAATAGCCTTCTATGATGGAATAACTGTCTGGGTAGATGAGGGAAGAGCAGTGGATGTTGTCTACCTTGAATTCAGCAAGGCTTTTGACACCATCTCCCATAACAGCTTCTTAGGTAAGCTCAGGAATTGTGGGATAGATGAGTGGACAGTGAGGTGGATTGAGAACTGGCTGGATGGCAGAGCTCAGAGGGTTGTGATCAGC
>VXAA01004714.1:382937-445021 GCA_013399115.1 Anseranas semipalmata
ATTGTGTCCAGTTCTGGGCTCCCCAGTACAAGAGGGACATGGAGCTCCTGGAGCGGGTCCAGCAGAGGGCTACAAAGATGATGAGGGGACTGGAGCATCTGTCATACGAGGAGAGGCTGAGAGAGCTGGGCCTGTTTAGCCTGGGGAAGAGAAGACTGAGAGGGGATCTTTTCAATGTCTACAGATATCTGAAGGGAGAATGTCAAGAGGATGGGGCCAGGTTCTTGTGGTGCCTAGTGACAGGACAAGAGGCAATGGGCACAAACTGAAACACAGGAAGTTCCATCTGAATACGAGAAACCATTTCTTTCCTGTGAGGATGACAGAGCACTGGCACAGGTTGCCCAGAGAGGCTGTGGAGTCTCCTACTCTGGAGATATTCAAAACCCACCTGGACATGATACTGTGCAATGTGCTCTGGGTGTCCCTGCTTGAACAAGGCAGTTGGACTAGATGATCTCCAGAGGTCTCTTCCAACCTCAACTACTCTGTTACTCTGTAATAAGGTTGGCAACATGGAATAACTTTAAATTACAGTTCTTAGTAGGCACAGACAATGACAACATCAAAAATGAATTGCTTTTTAAAGGAATTCTTTTTTGTCAGATTAGCCCCTTACTCTGTACAGATCATGTTCTGACCTGACAGGACAGTGTACCAGAGTGACTGACTGGAAATGGAAATCTCACATACTGTTCACATCCAGTTTTAAGGACCGAAATTATTTACACATTTTTGAATATTTTGTTGTTTGTTTTCTTTGTTTCATCTTCTGAATAGTTGTAATGTTTTTCTACCTGTTTTTGCTATAAAACTCCAAGGGCTGCATTTCACTAGTGAACATTAAGACCATTTAGCCATGAACAAATCCTAAGTATCTCTTTCCCGCACAGCTGCTTTCTGTGCAGCTTCCATTGCAGGAATGCAACTTTAACAGCTAGGACTGCTTTATTTTACAAATATGAATTTATGCATGTGCAATAAAAACTGAGAATAGACAATTGTGACAAACGCAATCTTGACTTGCATAAGGCATAAAATGCCCAGGACCCCTAAAAAGATCAAGTGTCTTGTGTCAGTCATTTAGTTCTTTAAATAGTGGTTTTCCTTGAACAATAAATAACATGTTATGACTATCATAATAGGGGCTGATTGATATGGAATTACAGTGGCAGAGCCCTTGCAGCTGTTCTAGCATCACGTTCTCCAAAATTTCTTAATGACCATTTCATAACTAACCCTTTTACTCAACAGAACAGAACATGCTGGGGAAGCAAAGGTATGACATCACCTTTTTTCTGTCACTTCTAGAACAGTTTTCGCTTTAAATAGTACTAAAGAGACCAGGCAGACAGCAACTATGCCCTCTAATAGGGCTAAAAAAGATGAAACTTTAAAAAAAAATCTTACATAAGAACAATCTAGCTCATATAAAAGCAACTTAGACAGGCTGTTTCTATCATCTACCTTATTTTCTCATGGAGCCCACCTGTACTACAATCTGAGAATAGATTTCTGTACCAACTAAATACGTCTTCTCTAAAGTACAACTATCAAGAGGATACATGCCTCCAATAGGTAGTAGAACTAAAAGCTGTGGGTGTGTTCATTCTCAGAAAATCTCCAATTTCCTCAAAAAGGAAAAAGAAAATGCATTAATTCTGTATACTAAAATGCTGCAACCGTTCTGGAATGAATAAAACTTTCAATCCTCATGATTATTTCTAGCAAATCAAAACAGTGTGTTCTGCTTGTATAATGAGTATTTAATGCAGACTCACTTCTATACAAGCTGAACTCCATCATAAGCATCCTATTCATTTCACTTACCTTGATTTACCCTCAGAATCACTTTGAGGACTGAAGTATACAGCAATGATTAAATAGGATTAAAAGCAAAAAGGGACCACGTGAAGAAGTACATGTAGAAACAGTAAATAGTACCATTAGGAGTTATTTATTTATTTATTTATTTATTTTTGAATACCTTTTTCTCTAGATTGGACATATCAGAATATCATATGACATATTACAGGATTTGATGGATGGTCTTTAATCTGCTAGTTGACCTATAATTTCTGACTATAAGTTTTCTTGCTGTTTTGACACCTCACCCCTCCAAAAAATAAAATAATAATAATAAAAAGAAAAACACCACCACACTTCAAATTGTTAAATATTTTCACAAGTGTAATTTTTAGTATTACAGGATGAAGATTAATAAACAAGGTCCATAAATCTTAGGCTACAATTTCCTTTTTGCAAAATTGGAATTCTTTTTCTTTTTCTTTTTCTTTTTCTTTTTCTTTTTCTTTTTCTTTTTCTATTTCTTTTTCTATTTCTTTTTCTATTTCTTTTTCTTTTTTTTTCTTTTTCTTTTTTTTTTTCTCTTTTAGGCCACCATTCCTAAGCCTCTTTTCTTCTGAACAAAAAAAAAAAAAAAGGAAAGCAAGAGATAAGAAGAGAGGAGAGAGAATAAGCATCACTAAACTGTTGTAATTCACACATGAGCATACCAAACTCCCCATTGTCTATCCGTTCCTATTGCAATCACAGTCACCTCTAGAACCATAGCATATGTACTAAAAAAAAGAAAAATAAATCTAAAAATGTCTTTGTCTATATTGACTTTGTCTTTTAAGTGTGGCTTTTCTCATGTATGTCATTGAAATGCAGTGTTCACTGTTTTGGAATGCACTACAAAACTGGAAAACAGCTGAATTCATACCATGATGAAATACGTTCTCAAATGTAAATGGCATATTAGGAATTATGACCATTAATTCTTGATTTCATATAATGACTTACTGTGCTGAAGACGTTGTAAAAGAATTTGACCTCTGTGACCGCAGATGTGATTTGAACCAGGTTTATCAGTGCTAAAGGAAGAACAAGCAGTTTGTTACCTCTGCTGCTCTTCACAGGTGTATTTGCAAGGACCCAAGGATGTACTTAGGAGATCTAACTACTTTTACCTTGAATTTCTGATTTCCTAATAATGGAACTTCCAAAGGCAAAGAAAAAATAGGAGGGTTATATTTTCAAAAACACAAATCTATTTCAAACTTCTTCCAAGTGTAAACTAAAATGCAATACATACTTACAACTGTGAATGGTAGGAGGGAGGGCTTGGTTTCTGCATTTTTTGCCAATCACTACTAATACAATGGTGAGTGGATTAACAGATGCTGCCAATAGTCTCATGGGACATGCAAGTACATTAAGATGACTTTGCAATGCATCACTCCTGCTTACTACATAATTAAGTTACAGTTTTCTTTATATAATTTCATTAATATGGATTAGTCAAAATATCAATGCACAAATAAATGCAGACTTGCAAAATGTGTACGTCGATAAAATAAACATGGCATTCTAGTAACAAGGTAGGAGTCTAACCTCCGCAAGATGCCTATTCAATACTGCTACTCAGTTTTCATTCATACGGGTAACTGAAGTCATCTGAACTGTGCATTTATGGATGGGCCACCTCCTTCTGACAATTCCTCACCGTTCTAACATGCTGCTAGAAATGCTTTTTCAGTTCTCTGAAGCTGGACTGTTCTGTTTATTAGAACCAATTCTCTGAGATAACATTATATAAAAGCAAAGGTGAAAAGGAGCTCTATGCAGCATGAATAACTGAGGTAAGGTAACTCATAAACGAGCCAGCAGCCCATCACAACAGATCACAGAGTCAGCAAAGAATCTGTCACATTTATAGTCAGGAACAAAATGAGATTTGAAGGAAACATAAAAGAAATCGTGATTGTCTACCCGGTGAGAAACAATGTGTCCAAAATTAGTATGGTTTTCATACAGTACTTTGATGTATATCTTTCTGATATACAGATGTTGTGATATTTAGAAACTTACTGTTCTTCCCTAAATGAACATCTCACAGATGGGAACTTGCCTAAATAGTAAGAACCAAAGCATCTAGCCACAGTCATTTAAAGAGAAGGCAGTGTCTTACATCAAAAAAGAAATGAGGGACTATAGGTTTATTTTCTCCCTTTCTTCCTCCCTTCCTCTCTCTTTCTATCTTTCTTTCCTCCCTCCATCCTACTTTACTTTATCGTTGAAAATTAATTACACATGTAAGCATGCAGTTGTCTTTGACATTTGTCCATAACTAGTTTTACAGAATATTATTCAGAAAATAAAAATTGCATAGAATTGATGTTTCCATTCTTACCATACTGTCAGAGCCTTTAAGAGGGCAGAATTGTCATCAACTAATCAAGAAAAGGTAAAAAAAAAAAAATTGATTTACTCACCTTTAGTTTATTATTATTGTCAATGCAATAAATGAAAAAGCAAAACCATAAATGCTGTATAATATTACATACTTTTAGTTTCCTCAGGGATTTAAAAAAAGAAAAAGTCTCTTAGTTAAGTATTTTTATCTTGAAATATTAATATCTATATCTTTTTCAGCATGAGTTTATACAGAGGAATGACAAATAACATCTCCTGGCTCAGTTGTGTTTGCAGATTAGTACTGTTTGAGTCAGAGAGAATTAAGCTCTTTCACCTCCCACAGCAAAGGTAAAGGTGATGAGCTTCTATTAATAAAGCAAATAAAATCCTACACCACAGTAGACTATCACAAATAAATCATGCATTTCCAGCACCAAGCATTAAGATGCTGTACATTATAAACAAGACTGATGCAAGGAAAAAAAGCTCAAACCTAACTAAAAAGAAAGAGGCTTACAGCACTGCTCTGGAAAGAACAAAATGGCTTACAATCTCGTACAGTTGTTTAAGAAAAATAAACAGACATAATGAAAGCAAGTTGCTCTATTCTGAAAAGATTGGAGGGTAACATAGCCTTCGAACATAAAATAAATTAATAATTATGATAATTCATTCATCTGAGCTTATTTTCCAGGAAGTTCCCAGTCGGGTTCTTAATGAGGCTAATAATGTATAATCTTTACCACTGAAAGTCTCAGAGGAAAGTTTACACTTCAGGAAAAAAAGAAAAAGAACGAGACAAAGTGCCTTAAGAGTAACCTGAAGTCTCACTGGGCTAGATTCAAACGTAAAATACCGCAAGCTCTAGGAGAAACTTCCCTCCAAGTTGTGCAGCCCTGCGTAGCATAAGTGCATCAGCACACCAGAGCTCCCAATGCTCAGCACCTCTTTTTAGATACCTAAACCAGACCAGCATCAAAAGCTAGGCTGTACTCATTAGTACTCTGCCTTACATGATACAGCAGATATTTCCAAAGCAAATCTAAGCATTACATACATATGCACAAGTTAAAAAACAAAACAAAATAAAACAAAACAAAACAAATACATGTGCATAATCTTACAATATCAGGCAAAATGCAATGTTGGTAGCTATTTTTCTTTAAAAAGGGGATAATGGGAAACAGCACTTGCCACATGGTCTTGCGACCAGCCAGTTATAGGTTCAATACTTGTCTTGCCTGGGATGCTTTAAATGCACATTGCTTGCTCTTCAGGATTGCCTTATAAAATATCCTCAGCATGTTCTTCATTCCTTTTGTTGATTATCTGTCACTACGCTGAAAATAAAGCAAGTTATATCAAATACCAGAAAAAGTCACCCAGTACCCTAAACTTCCCATTGGTATTGCTGTCCTACAAATATTGGATTGTTATTAGTGTGAAAATGGAAACTAAAGCCCTATTGTGAGACTAGGTAAACAAACAAATTGATTTTATTAAAAATACCATGATTATTCCTGGCTTGATTTTGATACCTGTGATAATGACTATGATCATGACTGTGATCCTGATACTGCTGAGTATTTTGTCCTGAAAGGACAATTTGTGATGTAGAGAGACAACAGGAGGGGGAAAAATCACATCTTTAAATGTGTAATTAACCAAGATAACCATGAAAGACACTGTGTCAGAAACATGAAAGCTACTAAGTAGGTATTGTTTCTACTTGTATTACTGCAATATATAGTATATAGACCAAACAGAAGAATTAAATATGCTCTAAGGGAAGTTTTTTCTATTTCACAAAAAATACCCTCTCATAGTTCAGATGGTATAACTAGGTATGTGAGAGACTATACAGTAACTCAAAACCAACACCCCACATCTCAATGAAGTAGCAAAATTGTGCAGCTGCAAAATATAAGATTAGAAAGTTTTCTTGCTGTTGCAAAAGGGCTACAGAGAGCACCTGACCCTCCTTTTTCCTTCTTTTAACAATAAAAGGTTCTTTGTCTGTTCCAGAAACTCAAATACTAAAATTTGATCACTCCTCTGTTCTTGGAGTTTTCGGACTGTCTTTTAGATCTCTCAAAACTGTTAACAAACAATAGTTTGCAGCAAAGCAAAAGACTTTATCTGAACCACCAAATGCTGTGTGGATCAGGACTTAGTGTTCTGATTCACAGCTTTTGAAAATGTAATAACAATATCAGAAAAAACTCTTAGACAGAGCATGCCTAGATCTGGAAAAATGACATAGCTACAATATAGCTACAGCGTTCTTTTCCAATAATTTATTGCCAATAATTTATTAACATTTTAATGATGTACTTAAATATCATATTTGGCCCTCCTTTTAAAAAGTTTGGCACTACACCTCCTTACAAAACAGAATTCTTACAAATATAAAAGAGAAGTGCTCACAGAAAGCTATCTTCCCAGTCTATTAAAAAAAGTGAGAGATTTATAATCTATATGCTTCCCAAAGGGAAGTTGCTGATCTAAAGATGCAGCAACCACAAACCTATTTCTGACCATGCCTCATTCCAAAAGCTATGAAAAAAAAGTCTCTTCTCCTTCTACCACTTTTAATCCCCTGGACAACTATGCAACATTTTATCAGGAAAAGACACATCTTCCTAATACTGGATGATGATCGGTTTCTGCTTGAAGAAAGGGACTGACAGGCAGTGAAAGGTAGCCACCTGCCTGCAGAAAAGCAAAATTGGACTTCAAATGTAAGTTTAATCACAGATAGTATCATTTTCGATTAGAGGAAAGATAAATAAAACAAAGACAAGAACACTGATGCTAAAATTAAAATAAAAATACAACCTAACAAGCCCAGTAGCATTTTCTTCTTTATGTCTGGATTTTTAATTAATTTTTTAACAACAATAAGCATGACATCAGACTTGTAGCTATTACAGTAGGGCAAAGGAGAGTGATATTTGTTTGATAAGGTATTAGTATGTTAATAATGTGATAAATCTACTTATTACTTAGCATTAATCCCAGAAACTATTGAGAAGCACTTGATAAAATCTGCCCTTAGAGAAATGACTTTCTCCTTGTTTGAGGAACACATCTAATTGGGCTTGAAAATGGAGTCTGATCCGCTAATCTGACAATTCAGAATGAATTGGTCTCTCAGGTTTTATATACTGATAAATCTACAACTGCTGGGCTTTCAGTAGCATTCTCATTTTTACATGTTTTTGAGATGAATCAATGCACATTTGGACAGATCATTTTCTCACTTTCTTCTTGATTAATCCATTAAAGTTAATGCTTTAGACCTCGTCTGCAGCAGAATCTCCTTGAAAACCTGGGAAGGTAAGTTAATCATGGTAACAAGGTGATGCCACATCACAGTGCATAATATCCGTGGTCTGATAACTTGATTAGTAGATCTAAAATGTTAGAGAATTATTTTTAAGACCTGAGGATCTGAGTTTCCAAATTAAACTTTGTATTACTGACTGCAAGAAGTAGGTTACTTTTGTCAGCTATGTGAGACTATAGAAGGAATTCAACTAAATGAGTAGGACACCAGTGTAGTGCACAAGCATTGAAGAACGTTGTTATTCTAGTAACATTTTTAATATAAATATAGATCAGTGACATACAGCAAGTACAAAAATTGAGAGTAATATCAATATTGAAGACATTTACTGATATACAATAAACACAACAAAATAAACAGTAAAAATACAGGACTGTCCCAGTTTTTGTCTCTGCCTTGCAAAGGCATGAGACTTGCTCAATTAAAAAGTTTTCAGTACTGCACAGTAGCAGCACTTATTGAATATAAGACAAAATGACTGATAAAGGAATAATAAAATGTAATTAAAATAATGTATTTGTAACACAAGACCCTCTTGCAAACTATAAGCCACAGATATCAAAGAAGACCAGAGCATCCACTTTCTGCATTGAATAGTGTTTTAAAATTTAGGACACTGAAGTCCAGTGGTTTTAGTCTCTAGAAAATACTCTGCTGAAAAAAGACATTACATTTTTATAAGCAGCTACTCAGGCTTCGGGAAGACACTGTCCATCTTTAGGAAACTAATGATACACTGATGTAGAGTCTGCTTTATATGAAATTTTTGATTTTTTTCAGATACTCTCCGTCAGGTGAGATCAGTGTTTTGGTTAAATCATAAACATACATGAACACGTGTAACTTACAAACAAGTTATAATTAGAACAAGATACAATACTGGAAGGATCTCTCAAATTCTAACTATCCAGTTCCTTTAAGAAACTTTATCCTTAACCAGTAGCTGAAAAGATGAAAGGCATATCACACTCACAGGAATTTCAGAAGTCTCAATTATAAATATATTAAATATACTTATTATAGCTGGGTTTCTCTGTTTGTAATAGAACTCTCTCCGTATGCACACAGGAACAGTGGACTTCCACATCAGTAACAGATGCATGGATGAATTCCACCCCTTGTATTTTGACAAGTTTTGGTTGAAGAAGGAATGAAAACCATTGTATGCCACAAAAAGTTGGAGGGTTAAATCCTAGTCCTTCTACAGTCCAAAATGTCCCTTAATTTCAGTTGGACCTGGATTCCATTCATAACTTTAGAAAAGTTCAGACCTGCTCTTGTTGCTTTAAAACAATCTACAGAAATTCTCATTTACTTCACTAGAACATGATCGTTTTTTAGTTGTCTGAATAATGGCTGGCCTCTAAGGCATGTTGTTTACAGCATTTTAAAGCACAGTGGCACAAAGGTTGCTGAGGTGTTTCAGTGGAAAGAGGCAGACGATGATCAGCACCTGAGTTACAACTGTAATAAACAATTATGAGAAACACTGAGAGGCCTGGCAAAGAGGAAAAATAAACTGTTAACAAAACCCTTCTTCTGAAGAGAAATCAGCAGGAGGGAAGAATACTCAGAGGCCTGCAATAATTTCCCAGTACAAATTGTTGGAATTTACCATTTTGTAACACTTCTGGGGCTCACCACCTTTTCCATTGCTGAGGAAATTCACGTCAGACAATCCCTGACACAGGGTGACTCTCAGTAAAGTCAGGCTGACATACTCAGGAGTTGCACAACCTCAGATCTTAGGTTCATGCAGAAAAAGAGGAATACCAGATGAATGATTTGTGAAAAGTTTAGTCCAGCTTATCTAGAATGACTTAGAAATCTGTGGCACTGGTAGGAATACAATTCAATTTGTCAGGATATGATTCAAGAAATAAACCTTCCTTCTCCTTCTTTAATTTACTTCTGAAGGTTTAACACCCACAGCAAACGAGCAGGGGTTCCTGTGACAACACAACATGATCTGACCACATGATAGTGTACTGACGTAAGTACAGACTTGTCTAACCAAATGTACGGAGAGCCCTGTCTCAATTTGCCATCTCACTTTTGCCACCTTATTAATGTTTTTCTAACACTTTTTTTTTTTTCAGTTGGACTTCCTAAATAAATGATACTGTAGAATAATGTTGAGTGAGTGTCCTTGCTGTTAATACTTGAACACAGAAATTATTTGGCCGATTTCAAACAAAGCTGGTAACAAATATTTTTATAAATGCTGGGAAAACAGATATCTGGGTGGTTGAAAGAAATGCTGTGTGCCCTTATAGGAGGAAAGATGGCAGCCTGAGGCCATCAGGAGACATGACTGGAAACCACACTTCATAGTCCCATGGCTTACTTAGTAATTTTTCTTTTTGCAGGGGGAGAAGGAAAGCTAGCAATTAGAAAAATGAGAAATCCCGCTATATTGCATCAAACCAACATGAATATAGATGGTATCTTTATCACACAGATCTCTGCCTTTTGAACTAGCTAACAGTGCCAGTAATGTGCACATAAACAATGTGAAATAGAATAGGCCCAGGAAACATTTCTTAGTCATGAAGTCAAATGGTGCCAACTTAGATCTTCTCTGAGCCTCATATGGTAAACATGGGGCTCTATGGCAAGGTTATTGTTTGTTGGTTTTTGTTTTGCTACTGTTGTTGTTGTTTTTTCATTTTCTGGTTTGAAGTGTCTGAAATAACAGGAAGGTGGACCACAGGCCCTCACAGCAGTAATTTTTTAGCATGCAACTGCTTGTGTGCCATACCCTGGGATAAGACATGACTGCACAAAGGAGTATTTGATGCTGAAAAGTGCGCTGAGATAGTGGTGGAAAACTGTGAAGGGAGTTAGACTTGATCTTATTTTGTTCATACTGCTCCTTTGGGACCGGCTCCTGGCATGTACTCCCTCAGGTACTGCCGCAAAAAACATGAGCTGGCCCAGACCACAGATGTATCAGGGACCATGCTAATAAGCAGAATGGGTGATTGCAGCCCAGGGCTCAAGCTGGTGCTCTGGCCCTGTTTTACTTACCATACAGATCCCTGCCATAGAGCCAGCAGGATGCAGAGCTAAGAGGTGGACAGAGGAGCAGGATGTAGATGAGAAATATTCCAGTGGGTTTCACTGGTGTCGACTAACGGAGAAAGAACAATAAAGTCTGGGAATCGTAAACATCTTTATATGGGAATATTCTTCTATCAATTTTCTCCAATTAAACTCATATCCCTAATTACCTTCAATCTGACATCATACCAAAATTATTTTATTAATTTCTAGCTCTTCACTGTTGCCCCTTTCTGCTCATTTAGTTTCCGTCTTCTCTTCACTGGCTTCTCCTCCCAGTTTCCCCCCTTTCCTACCCATTCCTAGTCTCATGCTTAACAAAGCAGAACATATTATTTCCCTAGTCTCTTTCTCAGAAACAGATGAACAATATTTAGCCTCAGGCAAGCAGCTGGAATAATAAAAAAAAAAATCAGTCCAAAAGGATAAAGTTTAGTAAAGTTATAAGCAATCAAAACCGAAGACCTTTGTGTTAGTCAACTTAAATAATGTGTTAAAAGATGTACATATAAAACATATACCCTAATGTAGATTCAGAAAAACCTCAACCAACTAAACAAACAAACAAAAAAACCCAACCACAAAACCACTATACCACTAAACCTACTACCTGTGGCAGTATAGTCTGGGTGGTAAGACTAATGCTTTTGAGACTACAATTAGCTTAGAGACAATGGTTGCAAACAGCAATGGGAAATATATTCTGATCATTCACATAAATAAATAAATAAATAAATAAGCTGAATGAGATAACCTAATCAAAATGAAAAGAACGTTACCTGCTTCACAGATCATCTAACACTCAGAAACCTGCCCTAGAATTCTTCCAATGCCAAGGAACCTTTGCACACTGGAGGATAAATAACATTATTTCCTCTCCAGCATGTTGTTGGATGAAACAATAAATAGGAGAGGGATGTAACAGCCTTGACATATGAACTAAGATAACTTACATTAAAAATGAAAAAAAAAAATCAAAAGGATCTTGTCAGAAGAAAAAATCAATGAATCTTTTCTTTTTGTCACACTCAAGTTACACAAACCAAGGAAAATGAAAGTATTTTTCTTCATAACAAGTAAGACCAACAACAATTCAAGCTCATGTTAAAGAGTGCAAGAAAATTATTACAGAAGTAAGGAATTTAAAGTTATCACTGACTTAGACAAAGTAACGATATGAGTTTTAACGTGCTGAGTTTTGTTTTTAATCCTTTAAATTACCAGCTTTGTGTTACTACCTAAGGTAAAAATTAAAGTGGTGAACAGCAGCCTGATTACATATGATAAATACTAAGTTGCTGTACATGAAAAAAATTTAAAAAGTCAAGAATAAAAGTGTCAAGATTAAATAGTTCATATATAAAACCATCAAATTAATGGAGCATCAGAAAGCTAAAGCCCTTCAGTGAATGTGATAAATCTGCATAAGTATGAATGCTAAATTCAGTATCTAAGATTCAACCAAAAGAACATCACAGCTGCATCAGTGCACACAAATGGGTGCCAGAAGTCAGAAGAATTAAGGGATATGTTATTCACTGGATGTCATAAGACAGCGGTTATACTTTTATTGCTAAAACTATTCTTTAACTTTGCTATATCTTAATAAAGTATCTCTTACTTTTTCTAGGATACCAATGTATCCTAGATGTAGGTTGCAAATGGTCTACATGCTCCATTTTTACTATCTCTTTGGCAATCTGTGTTTTCCTGAATGGACCAACACTACCTTGTAAACCAGATGGCAATACAGAATGAAATTATTTTAAGTTGACTAAAAGATAGGAAATATTTCATCTTGAAATATTCCTAACTTTGGAACTGTGGCAGTTTATGAAAGTACACATAAGTATAAGCAGAAACATTTATGCAGAGAAAAACTACTACAATCTCTAAGTTGTATTCTTACACTTTTGAGTATCAGTATAATTTAAAAACTAAAATAAACACCAATAAATTCGCCTGTAAAACCTATAATGCAGTAAAAGCTTTCAAAATATTGTATTGGATTATATGGCAAGGTTTTGATAGTTGCCGGGGGGTGGGGAGAGGGCTGCAGGGATGGCCTCTGTGAGCAGAGCCCAGAAGCTGCCCCATGGCAGATAAGAGCCAGCTCCAGCTGACTCCAAAAGGGACCCGCCGTTGGCCAGAGCCGAGCCAGTGAATGACACTGGCTGTGCCTCTGTGAGAGCAGATTTAAGAAAGGGAAAAAACTGCTGCACAACAGCAGCTGGGAGAGAGGAGTGAGAAATGTAGAGAGAAACAGCCCTGCAGACATGAGGGCAGAAGGTGTTCCAGGAGCCGAAGTTCCCCTGCGGCCCGTGGAGAGGCCCATGGTGGAGCAGGCCGTCCCCCTGCAGCCCTTGGGTACCACACGGAGCAGATCTCCGCGCTGCAGCCATGGAGGAGCCCACATGGAGCAGGCGGATGTGGCCTGAAGGAGGCTGCGGCCCATGGGAGCCCCCGCAGGAGCAGGCCCCGGGCTGGAGCTGCAGCCCATGGAGAGGAGCCCACGCAGGAGCAGGTGGATCTCGCTGGAGGCTGTGCAGGAGTAATCTGTCCTTGAAGGACTGCACCCCATGGTATGGACCCATATGAGGGCAGTTCTTGAAGAGCTGCAGCCTGTGGAAAGCCCACGCAGGATCAGCTCAGGAAGGATGGCATCCCGTGGGAGGGACCCCACGTGGAGCAGAGGCAGAGAGTGACCGTGAAGGAGCGGCGGAGACACAGCGTTAGGGACTGACCGCAGCACCCATTCCCGTTCCCCTGCGCCGCTGGGGGGAGGAGGTAGAAGAGGGTGGATGGGGGAAGGTCATTTTAGGCTGCTTTTAGTTTCTCACTGCTCTAGTCTGTTAGTAGTTGACAATAAATTACGTTAATCTCCCTTATGCTGAGTCTGTTTTGCCTGTGATGGTAATTGGTGAGTGATCTCCCTGTCCTTATCTCAACCCACAAGCTTTTTTTTTTCTCATCATATTTTCTCCCCCTGATCTGCTGAGGAGGGGGATAGAAAGAGCAGTGTGGTGGAACTTAGCCAGCCGTTGGTGTGAAACCACCACAAATATAAACCAAATACATTTCCTGCAACCTAAGTCTGAAAATAAAGTGATGTTAATTGTTCTGAGAAGTGTGAAATACCCCATTGACCTCCCAATGGCATGATTTCCAATAATCCATTATTATATATAGTTTCATAATGAATTTTTTTCCTGCTTTTCAAAGAGTCAAAAAACAAACAAACAAACATAGATTAAAAGTGCCCATTAGTAGCATGAATAAAAACTGGAATGCTATGTGAATGATTCTTGGAACTACACACAAACCACTAACATACAGGAAAGCAAACAAAAACAAAAACAAAACAAAACAAAACAAAAAGGCAAAGGGAAAAAACACCCTGCCCCATCCCTATAGGAAGGAAGAGGATCTGAAACATATGGAGCTCCAACCAGTCAATTCTTGTGTATCACCATCAAAAAATAGTTGAATGTCAAATAATTTTGGGACAATTTATTGTTTTAAATACAATCCTATAATGCCTAGTTCGCATCCACAATTGGGTCACAGACGCTGTTGACTATCCTGTAATGTGTGTGAAGACATAGGCACAAAGCAAGTTGCATTTCACGCAGTACACTGTTGTGAATTTTGCTTTGTTTATTCCTTAATATTATATTGATTATTGCTATTTATCAATTATTGTTATAATCTGTTTTTAGTAAGCCCAAGAGGAGCACTTGAAAGGTCAAATTAGGAACCTGAAAAATAATGGAGGTTCAGAAAAATCTCAGAAATATACTTGAGAATTCAAAAAGATAAAGAGCTCATGTCTGCATTCTTCTTGAAAACATGCTATTATGTTAGGAAACTAAATTTTTAGAGAAACTAGTTTATTACAGACAAGCTCACTGGAAAATGTTCTATTTAGTCTGTTGCAGAGCATGGGTTTTTCAGTCATAAAAATCTAAGTGTTTCTAAAGAGCATTTCAAAGAATCTATGCATTTTTTTCCCATCATAATCCTATGGCAATCAAAAATAAAAGCACAGTGCTTTATATACTGACTGACTGAAAATAATAACTAAAAAGTTCATATGCATTTGCTCACATAGCAGAGATGGTTGGACCTGAAACAGTATTTGTGAACTCACATATCCCTTCTCAGTATGTAGATCACCTTTATCTTTCATAGTTCCACTTTACAAATTAGAGGGGGAGAGGGGGGGAGAATTGGTAGTTTTGAAAGATAAATTCTAAAAAGGCACTGCCAGAATCCTTCAAATTAATTTGAGTAAGTTTTCTGTACAGGGAATATAGGCTTGATAACCCAAAATGCAACAATATCACCAAAAAATTCTGAGACTGTTTCTTACCAAATTCCTCAATAAATTTATAAACATTTGTCACAGTCACATTTCTCTGTAGCACTATACAATTTTCTATGACAGACTTTTGATATAAAAAATACAATAGAAATAATGAGAACTAAGTAAGACAGGTCAAGCTTGTTGCATATCAATATCTTTTGAACAGAACTCTCTCATATACCACAGATTTGTTTCTCTCCTTTTCTCCGTTTTAAAAGATTATTTGTGGCAAATATCAAGAGGAAAAAAAAAAAAAAAAGACTTTAACTAGAAACCAGAAACCAAACTGGCAAAGACATATTACCAGTAATGTCGTTTTGTTAGGAAATATTCCATTTGTGCCCCAGAATCTTAAGCCATTTTACAAACATTTCCTGAAAAAAAAAAAAAATTATCTGCTGAACAGATAAACATTCCAACACATGCCAGCACATATGGCTTCTATCCATAAGCTTTTGTAGACCTGTGATGACTGTCAAATTCTCCCCCTCACCTCAAGTTTTGGATCATCTTTTCTTGTTCACACTTCAGGACCCAATCCTGCTAACTTGAGCACTTGAATTTGTTTAAGGAGTCATAAAACTAGGAAGACCACTCCCTGTTAGCAGCACTATGAAAATGAATGTTTTGATACAAAATCATTTAATTTCTAAGAACAGACCTGGACCAGCCCTAGTAAATCACTTGACCACTAAGAAAGGATGTTGTTTCTGATCCTTGTAAGTAACAAAGACCCAAACCAAAAATGAAGTGGGTGAAAGCTGAGGTACTCACTAGACCTGCCAAAGGCAGGACAGTCATGTGTGTGAAATAGAACCAAAATAAGGCTTAAAAATATTAAACATTGAAGACCCAAAACTGCTTAGGAGATCATCTCCAATGAAGAGGAAAAAGCAACAAATTTGCACAAGTCTAAAATAGCTGAGTTTTGTTAGTGCGGAGGACATTTCAGAGTATTAGGCTCTGAAACTGAAAATGTGGCGTTTGCTATTACCTGTTGTAACTTGCAGTGTCCTCTACTGCTCTACACAAATAGTTAGTTACTTGGTAGGCAAGCAAAAATAAGGAAAGAGATTATAATGTCTTATGAAACTGAAATGCCTAAACTCCATGAAGTATGGTTTTGCTTCCTTCATACTAATCCCAGCATAGCTGAGCATTGGTGTACCTTAACAGAAAGGTGTACATAGTGCGATTCATCTATGGAATTCTTCCAGGTGTATTCCTCATCTGATAGGGGGAATAGGTAAAAATGAAATAAATTGGTTAGTTTAGAACTAGCTAATGAATCTTCTTAGATTCATTCACTTCTTAGCTAATGAATCATTAAAGATATATACGTATAATTCTTGTGCATTTTGCAGTGCCTCCATTAGTGTTACGAGTTTAGTGCAAGGCATTAGTATCATGTAGATACAGAAATAACATTAGATGATTTCAGAACGTGAATCTCATTCTAGTAAATGGCCAGATCTTTAACTTCTGAGACAGGTCATACAGTTCAGACAGTTAATGTTCCAGACATTTTGGAAGTTAAGCTTCCTTCATAGCTCCTCAAACTGGACACACAGAATCACAAGCAATTGTTAAATCAGGTGAATTATTTCAAGGGCTGTGGGATACTGTAACGTACCCTGGCTGTGCAGGGTCATCATAACCTGAATATTTCCACACAACACTATGAACAGAGCTCCTCAGGAAGATAAATGAGATTGGGTAGAAACCCACGTTAACATAGCGATATGGCTTCCAGTACCTGAACTAAGTGCTGAGAGCTACTGCAGGTGTCTATGAAAGATTAAGGGTCACACAATTAAATATAGGCTGTGACTTTTCTGGACAAGCATCACACTCCTTCTGTTCGTTATGTGTGAAAGAGAGCGGATTTCTTTACTGACTTCTTGTTTCTGTGGGTGTAATAAAAGTTGGCAAAGTTAAAGACAGTGCCAAACTTTGAGAAGAAATATAGAATGGGGGAAAACACAAAACTCTTCTTCCACTACTCAGCTCTTGATTGGACACAATTTTCCATGTGTGTTGCTTTGGGATAATTAAACTCTGAGTTTATACACTAGATATATCTCTATAATTCAAGATGTTATTAAAAACTGCATTTCACAAAATGTCCTCTCCCTGGACACATAGTATGCTATACCTATCTGATAGGTGTAAAGTTGGTTGGCAGATGTTGCAAGTCATCAACATCATGGCCCACCTCTCTAGACCCTGTGTTTGAAACAAACAGCCAACAGTTTTCTGGATTCTCTGATCTCCCCATTCTTTTAAGGCCAGCCCCATGGAGAATGGTGGCACCAGTGGTTTGTCATCCAGTGAACAAATACCAACTCTTTTACTTTTTAATACTGCCCAGTGAATGAGGAATGGATTCTTTTAATTATGTCACCTTGTTAATTGCATTCTATTTATTGAGTTAAATCTATTTAACCTAGAAGTTCTCTAAAGAGTTTTAATAAACTGGGATTATATAAGTATTTATCAGTTTTCCAATTACAGATAACATCTGACCAAAACAAAACAAAACAAAACAAAACTACTATTTTCAAGTGGTAGGATGGCCTGAGCCATTTCATTCTACTGCATGATTCTGTCAAATGTCACATGATCAGCAGTTGAGCCCTGATCTGTGAAAACAGCTGGGTTGTAATTGTTCATTAAGAATCTCACTGAGCACCACACAGCTCAGCATTCAACGGAGTATCCAGACAGCCCAATGCAGCGTTATACGGATATACTTAAAGTAGCTCAGAGTAAGATCCAGGTATTGGAAACATAACAACCATGAGCTGCGCATAAGCAAACTTGTCAGGGAATACTGCCCTCTATTTTTCAACTGTGCTAATCTGACATGAGCAAAAATGTTAAAAGATTATCTTTTGACCCTGCCATTGCCCTGACAGTCTGTTTTCTTCTCCATTTTACCCCCATGTACATAGCATCTTCTGTCTCCAAAGGGAAATATTGCTATGCAGCTAAACTAATTTTTCTTTTTGTGGATATTCCTTCATATCCTGGCCTCTAAATATGATCCACGCTTACAGTGACAAAGTAGAAATTAAGAACAACAGTTTTTGTATTAAATAAATTATCATTATTTTGTATTCAAGAAGGTAATGAATAAGGACCTGTAAGCAATATGCTGTTTCTCTTCTTCGTTTAAACAGTTTTTCATTCTCACAATTATGTTGGAATGGAAATGTTGTGGGAACAGTTTCATCCTGTCCTAGCACATAGGATCAATCAAGCACATATCATTTTGGAGTAGTACATATCATACAGTACTTTACTTACTGTATCAGGGTGAGGATAAAATGACAACAATCCTACATGCAATGCTGGAATTAGTCTCAAACTTACCATTTCAACTTTTATTTTCTTTCTCATTGAAAGATCTTAAAATACTTTAAAAAACCTCTTCATTATTTCTTTGTTTATGACAAGGAGTTTATGAGAGTTACCTGGTCAAAGCAGTTGGATTATTCTGGAACTGAAGATATGCAGAAGTGAAATTTAGCCTTGAATTTAATAGTCTGTTTTGACACTATCTCATAAACCAAGACCACAATTCTCATGCAATCCATATCTATACAGATACTGGCTTTATCACAGTCCACAGTGATTCTGGATGATACAACCTGCCTTGCATGCTAGACCAAAATACTGCACATATTCAACTCCATTTTGTGCTCTGATAGCAGTTCTACATGAATGACTGCAGATGGTGCCTGCTCAGCTAGATCCGTCCTGTCCACTCTTACCGACTGACACAATATTTTTTAAAAGGAGGTTGTGTTGCCCCATGGCCAGTTTTCTTGAGTGCACAGCCAAATAAGTAGTCCCCATAGTAGCCAGACTTCTCCTGTCAACCTATACTACGTGGTCTTGCCATTCACCCTTGCTGGCTCACCCTCCCTCTTCCCACCGCAGCCCTGTAATGCAGTGCTGAAGGGCAAGCCAATGTGAAGCTCCAAGCAAGCTATGCTACCTCGCTCTTGGTATCAGGGAGTGCAGAAGGGCTGTGCAGATGTTGCAGCAAGGTCTGGAATGGGTGTCATTCTTGAACTGGACCTACTATAAATGGGGTATCTTGAACATGGTGAGGTTGCTCTGGTGGGGCTGCAAGGGTATGCAGCATGTGTATAGACAGACTGGTCTAACGGAGTGATCTAGTGGAAGTGCAGTCATAGCTATTGACATCAACAGCTACTACAGGTAAAAACTACAAAAAAAATTCTTTATAAGTTGATCAATGCTATGATATGTATACATTTATCAGAAATATCTTTCTACAAGTAATAGGATGATGTTATTTCTCAACATACATAAACCGGTAGATAATTGTTTTAATTAACTTAATTCAGTAAATGAGTAGTGAATTTTTGCATTTAGATTGTGGCCTTAGGAAACAGCTGCAGCATGTCAGCTATACCCTCATACTAGGGGAGAATCAAGAGTTATCTTCTGCCTGGATTAGACTGGTTTAAAAATAGAAATATATAGACTTTCTTTTATATCGTACAATTTCTCCTGTGTTAGCCAGCACAGAAGGGGCTGGACCATTACTTCTCTCAGGTCACCTTTCTCTGAATAGGAGAAGTGTGTTGAGTGTGGCAAAGAGGTCTGATCTAAGATCTTTTGAAAGTCTAATGGCGAGAGGGGAAGAAAGGCAGAAAGTCCTGATTGCCATGCCCCACACAATCTCTGGATGCAGCCTCAAATACAAACTAGACCTGTGCACACAAAAAGGAACTTTGCATTTGCACATTTAATCAACATGTTACATACTGATGTACATACATAAATCTCTTTTAACTTGGTTTTACATTAATACGTAAAATCAATGGAATCAATCAAAAACACGGAAAATTAAAAACCTTGTCAGGGTGGACTCTTGCACTTTCACTGATCCTTGTTTAAATTTTAATAGGTGTTGCACAGATACTATGTGCCAATAGTAAAGTGAGACTTTTTTAACAGAGAGGAAGAAAAATAGAGAAAGGATACTTACTAATGAAGAGAGAGAAAAAAAAAAACACAGGTGTCGTTCCCAGTACAAAGTTGTCCTCATTAGACCCAACCTCCTGTATTAGAAACTTCAAATTACAAATGCCAGTTAGCAGCAGTAAATAATTTGAGGTGTTGTAATGTATATAATTGTCTAGGAATGACTGTCTCACAGAGGACAGAGTATTAAATAAACACAAATGTCTTCCAACAGCCCAGTTCCTGGCTGCAAAGTAGTTAGCAACTACTGAGAATCACAATGGGAAACAGACTAGTACAGATCTTATGGGGAAAAAGAAAAAAATCCTACCAAATCAAATAAAAAGGAAAAATAAAAGGTGAGAAATTTAATATAGTATTATGCACATAATTCAGTATTATGCACACTTACAGAGTTAAACAGAGACTATGCTTAAAGACTTTTAATCTGTGTATAGAGTTCTACATTAAAGATAATTATAACTCCTCTTTTTTTACTACTTAGCTAAAGGAGTTAAAAGGGTGTGACAGTATTTCTCAGGACCATTATGCTAGCACATAAAAACAAGGATGTAAATATTCTAGGCTGGGTTACTGGAAAGAGAAAATGTGCTAAGCCAGTAGTTACTTTATCTGATTGAACAGTTTTCAAATACTACACATCTCAGACAATCTATTTTTTTTTTCTTTTTGCTATTTTCCATTTAGAGTCATAGAAATGTTGGTTTAAAGGAATCTTTTAAGGTCATATAGTTCAATCTCCTGCTTCAAGGAGGACTATCTTCAATCCTAAATCGGATCAGCTGTGGCTTTATCTTGGAGTCTTGAAAACATCCAAGGATGGAGATTCTGTAGCCTCTCTGGGTAATTTCCTCCAGCTTCAATCTACCACTATTGAGACAAGTTTCATTCTGTCATCTCTGTAATGGAGATGCCTTCAAGTACTTATAGGCTTCTGTTAGATAGCCGCTTAGCCTCCTCTTCATGAGATATATTATATCACTCCTTAGCCTCCTGAAACTCTCCTCGTAAGTCATGCTTTATGTCTCTAATAGTCTTAGTAGCAAGGTTTCTGCAAGTTTGTTAAGAAAATAATTACTATTATATTATTAAACGCAAAAGGTAACTGTAATAGTAATATAAATGGTTCTGGACACTTTTAACAAATGTCACTCATAGAGCTCTAACTTGTTCAGCATCAACCTGCTCTGGCAAATTTACCTTATTGGGATTAGCTCCGTCTCAGATAAAATCTACCCTCATCAGTTAGGCCTTGCTCCGATTTACTTTTCATTTCCTCATTCTGTGTTAATTCCAAACTTTGGAATAGACCATTGGAATACAAATATTCGAAATATTTTATAAATTATAAATATTATTCTAAGATTTAAATGTGACATCTTAAAATAGCAAAATTGTTTGGGATTTGTGCAGAAGCACATTCCTGTGTCCAAATGACTGCTGAAACACTTTTATGGACTTCAGTGTTTTCTTTCATCTCTTCTAAACTGTGGCATGTAGAGTGCTGATTTGATCAAAACCTCTTACAACTTGGTCCCTTATAAAGACAGATGAAGGCAATGTCTTTGAGGAAGACAGAGTGAAGACAAATTTCAGACAGGGAAAACAAACAAACATGAAAGTTAACCACTTTAATAGGAAGAAAATCCTGAATTCTTTTTTCAGGCACTTTAAAGATTTTTATGTTCTTTTAGTTGACAATCTGTAGAATTACTTCATTACAGACAACAATTAAAAAGGAAAACTTACATACGTTTTAAATAAGCCTTGTTGTTTTATGATTTGTAAATCTTAAGTAGAAAGTGACCTGCCAGGAGCTTATGAATTACTTGGCTTTACTTTCAATGAAGGCTAAAAAAAATAAGAATTTTGGAAGCAGAATCTCTTATTTATCTATATTCTCTTTTGCATATAAGAAAGGATAAGCTCTTTCAGTAGACTTAATATCATTACTCTGCAGGTGTCCTGAATGTACCTATGAAGTAAATCAGCTTGTGTGCTGGCTGGGATTTAGGCTATTTCACCAAAAGTCTGCCAGTTTAACTGAATAATTCATGATGCTTTATGATGCGGACTACTGTCACAAGAGACAAGCAGACTCATTTTTCTATGTCCTCAAATTGGACTCAAAATGTAAGCCAAAGCAGAGAGGAAAAAATGGTTTTACTCCCCTATTTAAATAAGCTTCTCACCTTGCAAGAAGTGAATGATATTCCTGCTAGTGAATAATTGTGTCCTGTGGTAACAATACTCTGATGAAGATGGTGAAGAACTTGTAACAATTAAAGTTTTCCAAGGAAGATTTAGTTAAAATCCAAGAGGTAAACTATAAAGGTAAAAGTCACAGAAGGCAGACTAACTTTTGTAACCCACTGTATTTGGAATAATGCTATCCTACTTAATTCATATCATGGTATGGTTGTAACAGCTTTGTATTAAACCTTACTTGTATACCTCAAACCTTTCTGCAAGATTGAACCAAGTGCAGAGATTGATTACAGGCCAAAAGGATGCAGCAATGACATTTCCTGGGTGACAGTCTGATTCTCAGTAAGTATTACTTTTAAATTCTACAGCAATTTGTTTTATCAAAAGACATATTTTTTTGTGTCAGGTTATCTGTAACCTTTTACACATGACTGCACTTGGTATGGAATTATTTTGATAAGACAGTGTTAGTATAATGTCAGCACCATCAATGTTTTGCTCTCTAAAGTGCTCCCATCACAGATGTGGTGTGACTGGTATAATCTCATTACTAGAAAATAATTTCAATGATGTCTATAGCACTAACCCACTGAACTGACAATGAATTTCACAAGGCTAAACTCACAGACCATCAAAGACTCAAATATGGAATAATAGATGAAAAGGAAGATGAGAAGTAACATTTCCATTTCTAAATATCTTATATTTGATACCTATCTATTTTTTTAATAACTTCTACCGATGATATGTATTTATATAGTTCAATGTGTGTGAACTTTAATGCCTTATATGTGCAAAGGATCCAGAGTTACGAAATCAAATTGTACTTTTTCTATTGACTTCACCAAATGAAAACAAGATAAAAAGTAACTCTACACTACTCTTTTTAGACGTTATTTTGTCCACATTTGAGCAACATTTTTCTCATTTATATATGCTATTTAAAATATAAATTGAAGTAATAATAATAAAAACTGAAAAAAAAAACACATGTTGCTTAAGTGACTTTGAAGTACAAATCTTTATAGTATTCCTTTCATTTTTCTGAACTCCAAGGTTCAGGTGATAAAGAAGGAAAAGATAAAGAAGTTTTGTTGCTTAGATATGCATTAACCAAAGATTAAAAATCTGTCTTCATACTTCTGTTTTAAAAGGTTTTTATGTTGTTTTAATAGGTAAGAGGAAGATATCCTATAGTTCTGTTAATGGATTACCTCAGCCTTTTATGTTTTCTTTCCTTGTAATATAAACTGGCATACAATAAGAAAATAAGCTTCTTCAAGGGCAATGTACTGCACTCTAAAACAGCTTTCTGAGACAGGTGAGACCAAGAGCCCTCTGGAGGTACCTGACTCTTCTCATGAAATACTAACAAAGCCTAGATGATCAGCTCAGACTAAGTGCTAAACCTTCTAAAACTGCAATTATATTAATTCTACATTATATAGTCTGTAATCGCTGACCAGTGACTGCCACTTTCAGAAAGTGAGAATGGAATTAATCTCATGTAATAGTAGATTTATACAAGTTAATATGCTTAAATCTGAACTCATCACTCTGGGCTTCCTTAACAATCAAAAAAAAGACATAGATAAATGGGTAGGATGTCACAGAAACATAGGTTATTTCAGGATGGAAGGGAACTTGGGGCAGGGGGCGGTGGGGTCTCTAATCCATCCCCCTGCTCAAAGTAGGGGCAGGTCTGCAGTCAGACCAGGCAACTCTGAACTTTATCCAGTCAGGTGCTGAAAAACTCCAAGGACAGAGAGAGATGGAGAAACTGTGCAACGTCTCTGGGCAACCTGTTCCGTTGCCTGACTGGTGCCATGGGGAAAAAAAGCTTCTCCTTATTTCATCTTAACCACTGACATTTTAACTTATGTTTGTTTCATCTTGTTTTCCCATGTTGCACTATTGTGAAGAGTTTGGCTCCATCCTCTTGATAACCTACTAGTAGGCTGCTGTTAGCCCCCTTGCTGCCCGCGAGTCATCTCTTCTCCAAGCTGAATAAGACCAACTCCCTCAGACTCTCCTCACAGAACAAGTGCTCCAGCCTCCAACAATCATGGAGTCCTCCGCTGACCTCATTCCAGTTTATTAATGTTTGTCTTCTATTGCAAGACCAAAACTGGATCTAGTATTCTACATATGGTCTAATGAGTGCTAAATAGATTAGGAATAATCACTTCCCCTCAATCCAGTGGCTCTACTCCTGTCAGTATAGCTGAGGAGGCTGGTGGCCATCTCTGCTGCCAGATAGCTGCTGACTCAAGTTCAGCTTGCTGTCTGCCAAGAACACCAGGGCCTTTTCTTCAGACCCATCAGTCTCCAGCCATTATCACTGCAAGAAGCTCTTCCTTCTCAGGTGTAGGACTTCGTGTTTGTCCTTGTCAAATTTCATAAGGTTCCTGCCTATCTAGGTCCCTCTGGATGGTAGCCCTGACTTCAAGCACCTCAAATGATCCTCTCAATTTGGTGGTATCTGAAAACTTGATGAGTGTGCATGCCATCAGCTCCTCTAGTTACAAAGGTGTTAACAAGACTATCCACAGACAGTGCCCTGCATTATTCTACTTACCACCATGACTATGCCGAGCCCTATTATCAACCAGACTTTTACCCACGTAGTTGGCTACCCAGAATGTAGTGTCCTAACATGGGTAAAAGAACATTGTGAGAGACACTATCAAAAGCTTTGGCAAAGTTTTTTGATCCTCCTGTCATCCAGAAATCCAGTAATTTTATTGCAAAAAGAAATCAGGTTGGTCAAGCACAATTTACCCTGGGTAAACCTGTGCTAACTGCTCCCAGTCACCTTCTCCCTCATGTGCCTAGAAATGTGCTCTGAGAGGACTTGCTCCGTGATTTTCTCAGTGACTCAGTGAGGCTGATGGGTTTGTAGGTTCCTGGCATGTCTTTTTGTCCTTTACTGAAGATGGGAACAACATTTGACTTCCTCTAGACATCAGTCCTTGGTATCCTGAGTCTACTGCCATCTTCACAACCTTTCAGAGCTGATACGAAAGGCCACCTCTTGACCAGCTCTGTCAGCAAACTTGAATGCAGCTCATCACGTCCCATGGATGGGTATGGATTTAGTTCCCTAAGCCAATCCTAGATTCAACCCTCATCCACTGCTACTTGTTCTTCTCCTTGAGTCTTTCAGGATCTAGAAGACTCTGTTGGTGAAGACTAAGGTAAAGAAAGCTTTGAGTACCTCAGCCCTATTTGTATTTGCTATTACTAAATCACCCACCCTGTTTACCAATAGGACCACATTTTCTTTGTTCAGTAGAAGTTCTTGATGCCTTTGATATCCCTTTAAGTTTTCTAACACTGTCCCTGCATGCCTGAGTAATGTTTCTAAATTCCTCCTTTGCAGTCTGTGCCTGCTCCCACCTCCTGTAGACTGCCTTTTTGCATTATTGCTCCAACATGAGTTCCTTGCTTAGCTAAGCCAATCTCCTGGTACATCTATGCATTTTGCTTAATGTTGGATAGACTATTCCCAAGCTTAGAGGATGCCATCCTTAAAAACCTTCAAGCTTTTATGAGATGCTTTACATTTCAAAGCTGTCTCCCACAGGTTCCCACCTACCAGTTTCCTGATTACACTCATGTCTATTTGCCTGAAGTCCAGCATCTGTATTCTGCTGCTCTCCTTCGTCACTTCCTTCAGGATCTTGAATGCCAGTTTCACACTGCAGCCAAGGCTGCCTTTGAGCATTATATCCCCAACTAGTTCTTTCTTGTCTGTGAATCCATCTGTGTGCCTCCCTTGACTAGCCCATCCTGTACCTGTTTTAAGAAGTTATCCCTGATACCCTCTAGAAACCTCCAGGAAAGGTTGTGTACTACCATACTGACCTTTCAGCATCTCTCAGGAAGGTTAAAGACTCCCATGGTCTGTAATATTGAGACTTCATCAAATTGTTTAATGAATTCATTCCCTTTCTCAGCAGATCAAGTGGTCTGTAACACACTTCTACAACCATGTCACACCTCTTTTCTGATCCTGACCCATGAGCAACCTGCTAGCCTATTATTTGTCCCATAGGAGAGCTCCATATATCTGTGCTGCTCCTTCTCTCTAGAGCAGCCCCCTCCTCATCTTCCCTGTCTTTCTGAGAACCTTGCACCCGTTCATCACAGCACTCCAGTTGTGTGAACTGTCCACCATATCTCAGTTATTCAAATGGTGATGCATTTTGTGACTGCACCCGATGCTCTAGTTCCTACTAGCAGTTTTCCAGGTTGCATTTGTTTGTGTACATACACCTGAGGCAGGTATCCCTTTGCTACTTTTTGTCATTCCTGAGGTCTCTCTTCTTCCCATCACTCAGAAAACTTTGCTTTCTAACCCTGTCTACAACTTCCTCACTTGTGTCCCACATTCCTAGTTTAAAGTTCTCCTCACCAGGTTGGACTGTTGGCAAAGATGCTCTTGCCCCACTTTATCGGCTGGACCATGTTCCTCCCCTGAAGTTCGCAGTTCTCAAAGTGAATCCTATGGTCATAAAAGCCAAATCCCTGTTGTTGACACCAGATGTTCAACCATGTGTTATCCAGCAAGATTCTGCTGCTCCCACCTAAACTTTTGCCTTTCACCAGCAGGATTGAGGAGACACCATCTGGGGCCCCAAAGTCCTTCAGCCCTAGAGCCATGCAGTCACTTATGGTATGCACCAGCCCTTAAGGCCCTAGCAGGGAAATTTAGGCAATTAAATTTAGACAATTTCCATACTAGCCATTTTCACCTCAAAGAAAGGCTTTTAAACGGGCAGTGGTATCTGAGACATCCATGAGCAGGTGGATTTACTATGTGGTTTTCTTTTTCCTTGTTTTCTCTATTTTCTTTTCAGCTTTAGTTCTTTCAAATTACTCAGGCTGATCATAAATTATGAGGCTGTTCAGGAAATACTGCCTCTGCATATACAAAGTCATAAAACAAAAAGCTGATTAAGGTCAGCCTGGTTTGCTGAAGCTGACATTACTTAAATGCATACTTTCACCAAGACCCTCAGTCTGAGTTTACCACACAGCTATGAGGATATTGCAATGATTTAATCCAACAGTGAATTTCTGTTCACATCATGGAGTGTGATTCCATGGAGAACATATTAATACAATTATGCTAAGAGGCTATTTCATTCCTGTTTGGATGTATGAAATTCAAGATAAATTACGATAATAAAACCTGGCTCTCTGTAACTTGTCTGTAACAATCTGGTTAAGAAATCAGTGGTATTATGGTATATGCAGTTGTTTCACTGGACGATATGCGAAAAGAACCTGAATAATAAATACTTGATTGTAGGTTGAGACATAAATGGTAAGGAAAGAAAAAATATAATATGCTCATCTGTTTTCCCACAAACACAGTGAACGAAAATTACCTGTTTTACTTTCATTGCATTGGACATGACAGGAAATATTTTTTGATTCTTTTAAGAGAAATTCCTACTTTAACTGAATGCTATATCTGATGATGACTCTGTATAGACATAATATTATCAGTATGATATTATGTTAGAAAATTGTTCGGATATTTTAGTTTTCAATCAGAAAGTGCATATTTTAAGCATAAGCATTAAACTAAATGACTCAATATTAAAATAAGTAAAGACAGTGCTGCATCAAGCCCAATGAAATTGCTGTTGCTATTTTCTCATGAAATCTATAGTAATCCCACTCTCATTTAGAATCACAGTAATTTTTACATTCATGCCTTGTAGCTAATGCCATCAGTGCTGTGTAAAAATAATAGCATTTCTGTAGACTTCAAAAATAAATTGTTTAAATAGGATTTTGCTATTCCTGTTATTCCTCACAATTCAGTTCTGTTTATGGGACACCTCTGGCAAAGGTTAGATGAAACACAGATTTGATTAAACGGCTCCAGCTGCCTTGCTGACTTTGTGTTACTGTCCATGGCAGTAGAAGAAGCAGGGTGCACTCTATATTGCATTCAAGCAGTGTAAGAGGTGAGTTGTGTGCTAATCCGGACAGTGCTAAGAGGGGCAACAGCATGTTGCACAGAGGGACTTCCCTATACTGCATTTGTAGCAACTTCACTCGCCCCTTCCCCCAAGCTCCCTTTATTCATTCTTAGACAACCTGAGCAACATTTCTGAAAGTCCAAGAGGTTACAGAGTGGCATTTCGATCTAGCTGATGATTCACCTGACTAACAGAATTCTCCCTATACCACTTAATAAAGTCCAGCTTTATTAGTAATGATATTAAACTTAAGGAGATAAGTTGGACGGGGCTTTGAGCAACCTGATCTAGTGGAAGGTGTCCCTGCCCAGGGCCAGGGGGTTGGAACTTGATCATCTTTAAGGTTCCTTCCAACCCAAACCATTCTATCATTCTGTGATTCTAAGTTTGCTTTGATAATTAAAAAACAAACAAACAAACAAAAAAAACCATTGCCCTTGGTGCTACCTGCTTTCAAAAATACAGTTAGCTTAGACATTGAAGAACTGCAACAGTATGGCAGGACATGAAACACAGCTGGTAGTTTCTGGGTAACAAAAACAAACTGCTGGCAGAACATGTCGTAGGGCAGTGTGGAGCACCAGTGCTGTATATATTATATATATATATTATATGTATATATTGCAGAAGCAGATAGGTGTCTGTGTCTTTCTTCCACAATGACACTGAAAGTTACTATACGTAGTTTTTATTCCCTCACTCTTGTTTGTAATACCTCTTTAGGGAACTGACAATGGAGCATATGACTTCTGCCAAGTGTTTGGTTTTGCTGTTCATTCCACCTCCTGCTTCACAGGTGAGGTATCTGCTGTTGTCAAATATTTTGTCCCAGCATCGAAATACTGGTATTAGTAATCGCAGAAGGACGACGTCTGCTACAAGACACTCAGATTCATCTCAACTGTCACAAGCAACTAACAGTAAAAGAAATGGTCGTGTTCTGCGTTCTTACATCCTATAAATTGTCAAATTCAAAAACAAAATGTTGAATTCTAAACCAAAATGTAACAGCATGAATAAAGGCTGTAACTGCTGTATATGCAGTGATCTAATTTGTATGAATTTTTATGAAGTATTTGAGCACAAGTTTGGAAAACATAACTACTGTATCCAAAGAAACAAATGTAGATGGGACTGTCCTCTGATACAGGTTAAACTTCAGCATACATTGTGGAGCAAACCACAACTAATCTAGTACGCAAACAATCACAAATGTTAAAAGTCTCTAAAAAAAAAAAAAAAAAAAAAAGAACCGTAGTTTTTTAAATTTAAGAAAAAAAAAAAAAAAGAAAAAAAAAAACATAAGCAGTGGTATTACCATATCCACAAGAAGGTCTGGTTCATTTTGACTGATGAATCCCGATAACTCATTGACAGATTGTTCTGATCACCCAGGCAACGAAATGTGGCAATGGGAATGCAATAATAATTAATATAACCACATCACAATCTCAGGTTGTATTATTTAAAACTTCTGATAGCTTTCTTAGCCTATTAGGCATACAATGGAAAGGAGCAATTTGTAAAATACAATCAACAATCACCAGCCTGATATTCGAACCACAGCCCAAATGTTTTCAGGAGTGATTTTAAAAGGGAAAAAACACAGGGATCAGACAACAAGTCCCCATTACTCTCATACATGAATTTTAGATCCTGTGGGTATAAGAAAAGACAGAGCTGTTCTACTGCACGGGAAATGGAATTGGCACTTAGAAGACTTCTTAATTATCTACATACCTATGGGATAAGTTTTTTCTAGACTGTAGGGCTTGCCCTGACTTTTAAGTCTTTGGTAATAAAGTTACAGTCCGTAAGTAAAGCTTATCATATATTTAGGGAGACACTACACAGTAATTTCATCATTCATCATTATCAAAGATCAAAGATTATTATCTTATAGAAGCAAGCTAATATTTCAAAGCCAACATAACAGCTGTAAGTTTTTTTCTAGTGACAGAACTGATAGAAACATAATTGAAAAAATATGTTTTCATTTCATGAACAAACGCCATGAACTTCCTCTGACAAAGGTTTCTTGTAGCAAAGACGCTGGGAATATTGGGCTTCTATTCATGAAGAGTTTTGTTATCCAATTTTCTGGTTCTGAAGGAGTTACAGGATTTTTTTTAAGTAATGAAACTAGATACATCTTTAAAACCATTCTTTATAAATTTCAAAAAATAATGTGAAGAAAGGACTTTGGTTTTATTCTGTCAGCTGATAATAATAATAATAATAATAATAAATAAATAAATAAAAAGTCTTCCCCTGATGCTTCCCCAGAAAGTTCAAAAGTGATAACATAGACTGAGAACATCTTCCAGGACGTAAATCATGTGAGAAATAAGGAATGAATTGGGAGGAAACTCTGCTATGCCACTGCCTGAAGCTGGAGATACTGGCTGTTGATATTCAGGTGAGATGTTACCAAAGAGCAAACATGCATGTATCATTGAAACATCACACACTGCAACACAGAAGAAACTGACATGTTTTGGTCTGTAATCCAGAAAATTACAAGACATTTCTGATTGACCTTCAATGACACATATTCAGGAGTTCAAGTTGTGGTCCTTCAGATCAGCTACGCAATCAGAAGGAGATTTGCATCCCCCTGCACAGAACACGTGTCTCAGGTTTGAAACACAAGCTTTGAACAGAAGCCAGAGAAACAGTTGTGACACAAACTCTTCAGAGAGGACTAACTACTTTGTGGACCTGTATGTAGCAAAGATGATCCTTGGAAAATCTACTGCTACTCTTTCAGAGCTTTAAATCCATACACTCTGCAGTTTACAGAAAACAGAATACTGTTCACCTTATTGTGCCTTTAGCTCTAACACATCATCAGTCGATGTCTTATTTGCATACTTGTTGAGCTCATAGGCATCTAAGGGATGCCAACAGGAACACTCTAGAAAGAACAGACCCAGCATATTACAGAGATTTTTTTTTTATGTATGTGACTTACTACATATTACTTTTCAAATGCCATCTTTTATCATTACTGACTTAATTATACCTACAACAGATCATTGCATCTTTTTTCTTGTTTTTTTTTTTTTTTCTGTCATGCAAGATTTCCTCTTCTTTCTGCTTCTAACCTATGTCCTCTAAACAATAGCATTCTCTTACATTATGCTGCTTCTTCCTCTGCTAGTCTCTTTCCTTTACTCTCCAAAATTGACTCCAAATCTCCATTTCTCATTACTACCGCTAATAAAAGTTCCACCTTTACTGCTTTTCTCATACCCCTTCAACAGACATTCATCCTCTAGTCATCACCTTATAAAGGGGACCTGGAAATACCACTGGTTACCTAAAAGACAAAAGAAATAAGTCTGCTAACCAAAGAGTTGCTTAAAATCTAGACAAATGTTCAGGCAGATACCTAACCATATACTGCCCAAATCATCTTCACTACTGGAAAATGAAGAGACTTCTAACAGGATACAATAGTTGGAAGGAGATTCAGGGGAGTAATATTCCTTATCAGCTATAAAATGTAAGCTATTTTAGTAATGATTTAAGAGACTCGTATTTTCTAACATCATATGTAAAATTAAGATAAGCTTCTAGGAATATATGACTATGCTACTTTTTAATATGGATAGCAAACGTAAAGCTAACCGTTAAGAAATGAAATCCCTTGGAAATACTTTATAGATCTACTTCTCTAAATTTCTTTCAAGAGTAGCTTAAGCAGAAACGCAAGAACGTATTTGCATGTGCTGATTGACGTAGGAATGGTCCTGAAGGAGTTTGTACTTGAGCATACAAATGTGAAATAGAATCAAATTAGCATGCTAAAGGAAATTAACACTAATATAAATACATTCCTGAATAGTCCCAGATAGCTAATCCCTGGGAAGAATAACTTAAATTCTGTTTTTATTTATGAAAATGGATTCTATTAGAGTTCCACTTGCTAAAAATGCTCTAAGCCTCAGGCTATGCCTACAGGCAGAGACATTATATGTGCTGTAAATGCCAACTATTTCAAGTACTTCTTCTTAAAGTTACCCTAAATGTGGCAAAATTATAATACCATATAATGAGTTTGACATTCAATTACATTAACAGTATACATATATATGACCTGATTTCCCGTTTGAATTATTTGATAGGTCTAATTAAATTATAATTTAAAGTACTATTAATCTTAGTTAATAAGCAGCAATGAATGAAGATGCCTCAAAAGTAATAGGTTTTATACCCTTTTTGAAAGCTTCAAAGCTAAAACAACCTGTAACACTAAATTCATTAATAAATAAACAAACAAAAAAACACTTAGCATCTAAAAGCCAATCAAAAAGAAATGCAAAAAATCCAGTAACAATGAAGAATGAAACATTTGTAATGCATCTATAAGAATTGCCTTTTTAAGATAATAGAATTAAAATACTATTATTCTACAAAAGAGATGTAAAAAGTAGTCTAGATAAAAATAATAAAAAATATGTCATTACCAATAAAAATCAAGCTTTACAGTGCCAGAGAAGAAGATTTTTTAAAGAATATAAATTCCAAGTGTAACCATTCTTTTATCTTTTATGCCAGGATATGTTTCAATTTCTTATTAACCCAAAAAACAATTATCACTCTGTGGTGATCTCCAGAGATTTGTTTCAAACTCACACACACACCAAAAAACAAACAAACAGAAGAAAACAAACAAAAAACACAACCATACCAACCTACCAACCAACCAATCAAACAAACAAAAAAAAAATGAAAAATAAACAAGAAAAAACCCACAAACAACTGACAAAAATAACCTCTTTATTCTCATCAGCTTGTTTCAGATAGAACAACATGCCATATTGGAGATATGGGGTCAAAAGTCACTTTGGGTAGAAGTTCAGATTTACAGAATCAATTATTTCACACAGGCATTTAATGAGCTCTGAGACAATTTGTAACTTTCTGATGGTCAAAAATCCTACCATTTCAGTGTATTTCCATTTAACAGGAAAGAAACAATCCTGACTTGAAAGTTTTTGAACTAGAACTTGTGCTGTAACTAGGAAATGGCTTGGTATAGACTTTTTATTAATGGTTAAACATTCTTCGGAGCTCTGGAACAGGCTACCCGGAGGGGTTGTGGAGTCTCCTTCTCTGGAGACATTCAAAACCCGCCTGGATGCGTTCCTGTGTGACCTGATCTAGGTGTTCCTGCTCCGGCAGGGGGATTGGACTAGATGATCTTTCAAGGTCCCTTCCAATCCCTAACGTTCTGTGATTCTGTGATTCTGTGATTCTTGTAAGCAAGCTGTGCATAATTTTTTTGTGAATTTTAGTGACCTAATGTTATAGGTTATCGGGAGCCTGAGGTACATTTCCAGCCACTTGATAATCATAAGTTGCCTTAAACCTTGCAATCAATTAAAGCTTTCTTTATTTAAAATAAATAAATAAATAGATCTGGAATGCCATCAGATTAAATTTTGGTTAGTATAGTCAACTGATCATTTTACACTAAAGACAAATTTTCCAACAGCAATTGACAACTTACACCAGACTGGAAAAAGACCTGATTCTGGAGCTGCAAGGCTTATTTTCTGATCAAAATTCCCAACCCATCTCAGAAATCCCCTCTTTCAAACAACAGGAGGTGATATTATCTCTGTATATTGAATGAACTAAGCACAGTTATGTACTCTCTGCTCTTAGCGTTCTTGCCCTACAAAGGAACAAGGAAATCAGAAAAAAAATAATAATAACAAGGACAGCCTGAAGCCTAATAATCTTTCTTGCACTGAGAAATCTGCACAATTTTATTAACAAAAAGACAAAAATACAGATGAACATGATTTGGAATGTCTGACAACCTGGAAGGTGTGATGCTGCGGCTTTGGCTGAGCTGGAACCATGAAGTGCATACACTGATGGAAATACATTATTCTGAGTGGTAAAAAGAAAATTGTGAAAGCTACAAAGAGATCTTACACTGCTGTGAAACCAGATGATACAATGGCAGCTGAAATCCAATGCCAATAAAAACAAAGTAATGCACATAGAAAAAACAGCTCTAACTATAGGTACAGGGTGATGTACTGCAAATTAGCTATTAGCATCTAAAGGAGAAGTCTGGAAATCACACTAGAAATGTTTCAAAAGAAACACCAACCCAGAGATCAGTGGCTGTCAGAACTGGAAGCAGAATGGCACAAGTTATTAAGAAAAGGACAGAAGACAAAATAGAAAAACAACAAAACAAAGCATTACAAAGCTACAGAAGCCACACTACCTAGGCAGTTTTAAAACTGTAAAGATACAGCTGAACTACAAAGGTTCAAAGAAAGGTCAAAACACTGGGACACCTTATGAGGGCAAATTAAACAGGCTAATCTACTAGAGGAGTACGTATGTATGTCCACACACACAATTCTGAGTGCCACAGGAAAAGTGAACCATTGCTTATAACAACATAGAACAGAAGAGCTAGAGACGTCGTAAGAAATTTCCTGACACAACCAACTTTGAACTGATTGGATGAAGATACCATGAAGGCTCAACTGTAAGAGGGTTTAAACAGCAATGATTAGAAAAAGCCTTCAGGGACTATTAAAAACAAAACAAACAAACAAACAAACAAAAAAAAACAAAAAGAGGAAAAAGAAAAGCAAAAAGGAAAAAGGGGGGGGAGGGGAGAAAAAGAAAAAAAGGAAACAAAGATGGAACTTGCAGTCTCTTCAACAGTAAGTTTTTGACATTACCAGAGATGGCATACCAGGGAAATACTGCTAACATCTCTCTTATGTTACTTTCCATCCATCTTGATAGGATACTGGGCTAGACAGAGCTACGGTCTTCTTGCTTTGTCCTGTAGGCCAATATATGACCCTGAGCCTTACTGAACACATCACCTGTCACTCCTCAGTGGTACATTTTTTGTAAATTTAGTTGAAAACTCATGAAAAGATCACTCGTCAGTATTATGACAGGGGCAGAAGGATGAGTAATAATGTATTTGAGCATTTGATTAACTATTCTAGAGTTATCTGCAAGCAAGTGCTTACCCTGAAGCAGATGTGAGATGTTACTCCTCTCTCATTACAGCAAAACTGCAAATTACTTTCTATTAAATTACCTGTCTCTCCACATGAGAAATCTAGTGTCACATCTTCTATTTTCCCCGTTCTTACACTGAACATACTTCCATCTGCTCAACTCTAAATTTTTCATCCAATCTCCTTGTCCCATGAAGATCAGGACTGATCAAAATTTTTTTTAAATGAAAGAAAACTAAAGTAATTGTTTAGAAAGCATACACAGTGGCTAGAAAAGGGGACAAGATGTATGTCTCTGAAAACATTATGTGCAATGTCGTTGTCCTACTGCCCAATGAATGGGAAACAGATTTATTCATATTTTAACTCAGATTATTTTTAGCAATATGATTATCTATTAAGTGCTTTGCAAGAAAAGGAGAAGGACACCCTGGTCTGAACAGTCTACATGAGATAAATGAATGAAAGGAGCTGAAGAAATTCTTTTACAGCAGGTACTTGTGAGAGGAAGGTTCTCCTCACCAAAATTATGAAAACTCTTTATAACAAAAACACAAGATGAAAGGAAATGAAAATACAAGTCCTGCACCAATATGGATTTCAAGTAAATATACCAGCTAACCAAAGAGTTATCTTACATTTTAGATGTCTGGTGGTATTTACAGATTCTCTTTATAAGACAATGAATAGTTGATGAAAGCCTGCTAATGGGTGTGTGACGAAAAGGGCTTAAGGTTGCAGATGTAACTTTTACAAAGGATGACCAGAAATGAGGAAACTGGAGCTGCACCAACATGGCTAACTTAACTAGTTTCCTAATGTCTTTCTTTGGAAGATTAATTAGTCCATCTGATTGAACTGTGCATGACGGATAGAAACAAACATTATTCTTCTACCAAAAAAAAAAAAAACAAAACAAAACAAAAAATTAAAATGCAGCTCAGTGGAAGAAATTTTCAGAGATGTATAGTAATGTTGATTTCCCTCTTTTCATATTTTTGGTTGAGGTTAGAATCATAGAATCATAGAATCACTTAGGTTGGAAAAGACCTCCAAGATCATCAAGTCCAACTGTTAACCTAGCACTGCCAAGTCTCCAAGGCACTAAACCATGTCCCTAAGCACCACATCTACACGTCTATTGAATATCTCCAGGGATGGTGACTCAACTGCTTCCCTGGGCAGCAACTACTTCCCTGGGCACATTCTCACATCCATCAAAAATATGAGAACAAAATGGGCTTCTGTTTCTATCTACAGGTGAATCTATACCTTTCCTTTTTATTTCAGCTGAATTCAAAGCTAATTACAGCTTTTACTCTCTTGAAAATATGTGTTGTTATCACTGCAATTATTCAGCTCCTCCATATTGCCTTTTCATTCCCCTCAGTAGCCAACCTCTAATTCTACTTAACCAAGCCACAATGTTTAGTTTCTCGTCCTTGTCTCTAGCATCATCTCATACTCTGTCCCTATGTCTTCCTTCTTTCTTCTACTTTACTTCTTATTATAAAAATACAGTAGTCCTGCATTCAACAACAATAATTAAAAAAAAAAAAATGGGAAGAAAAAGGAAAAAGAAAAAGAAAAGAAAACATAGCAAAGACACCACAGTTTAAGATAATATCCTAAAACTAACAGAAGTAAGTATATAGACAGCAAACAAAAAGACCTCTGGACATTCAAAGAAGTTGTTAAAACATTGCTAGGACTTTCTATGCTCTGTGTTGACTTGCTCTGAAGTCATTCACTCTTTCTTCTCTTATAAAAAGAAGCTTGAGCTTCTTCACATACCCACACCTATTCTCTTTTCTCTGGTTGTATCCCTTTCACACTTTTTCCCTTCAGCATCTCTTTCCATCACAGATTCTTGTTATCTAGCTCTACTATCTCTCAGCAAAACTCACCTCTTCTACAGCCATACAGAAATGAATAAAATCAGAACAAGATAATTGCTCTCATGATTTGTCTAGTGAGTTCTGACCCTTTCCCATCTTCTTTCTATTTAACTGTAAGCTCTTCAGAATAGGAACTAACTATTAGTTTCTAGTGCTTTTCAGTTTCTAGAGTGCTCAGCATAATAAAGGACTGCCATTTGTCCTTGTGGACTACCACAGCAGCCATGAGTAACAACAAGAAGAAACTTGCCTGTCATTATTTATAAAGGTACTCACTTTCTTTCTAACCTTACTCATTTAAATCACTTAAGGAGTCAAAACCTTTGCTGTGAACCCGATCTCAGTTTGCTCTCCAGGATGTGACACAATTTTGATGATGGGAGAACAAGCCAATGGTAGACCATTATTATTCTCCCTAAAATGCATTTATCAAAACTAATACAAAGATGCTACTGAACACTGTTCCAGTCCAGAGCTTTTTTTGAGTAAGGAAATAGAAAGTATTATTTTCTTGTACATGTCATACTGATACAGATATATCCAGCAGCAACATTCCATTTTCAGACAAGATCTGTAGATGTGATGATATCTGCATCTATACTATTGAAGACTACCAGAAAATGGTGACTATGCAATGTGCTTCTGAAATAGAGATCAGTAGTACTCTACTGGAAGCAATGATAAAAAAAAATCTTGATAGATACAGAATCCTTATAATACATATAAAACCATTAAAAAATTGTTTCAATAACTACTGAATACCTTACAGAAAACAGGAAAGGACTTCAAAGGTAGTTACTCCTCATTTTTTCTCAAAATGTCTATGACTGTTCTTAATGGAGCTCTTATAAGCTACTAGTTATCTCTACTTACGCAGCCACTCTGCCTCTGCAGCGTAATGAAATTCTGGTATGAGGATAGTACATCCTATTAATGGAAGTATTATGGACACAGATGTTTATCAAGGCTACAGATTGCCAAACACCAGTGCCCATTTTCTAGCTCTTATCATACGGTATTTAGACTCAACAAATCTGGGACACAAATAGCCTTGTGGAAAGCATACTCCAGTATTCTGCAGACACCTTTACAGTTCAAAACTGGGCAGGTGAGGGATCGTGAAAAGAGAGGGGAAGGAGGGTCTACCCCATTCTCATCAATAATTCAGAATTATTTTTTTGAAATTGGCAAAATCTTTTAAAGGTAGTTCAAGTGGTTTGGGCTTTACATCTTAAAAGTATAGTCTAGGAAGAAAAAAAAAAGTCTTAATTCCAAGAATAAAAAGTGTGCTAATATCGATACCTTTTTAAAACATACTGTTGTACACACTTACTAGTACTCTCACAATTTTCATAAACCTCACAAGCATTTCATACTGCTTTCATTTAAATCTGTTTATCTTTTTTTTTCTTTATGCTCATCATGTGTATGTATCTACCCTGATGTATTTTCATAATAGATATCTATTCGTATAATACTATTATACATAACTTTCCTGTAATTTATCTTTTAGGCTTATTCAGCTGTTTGTAAATACAGAAAATCAGGACATCTTTTGCTAAGGGAAAATAAAAATAAAAAGCAAGAACATTGCTATGGTAAATATAATCTATAAGCATCATTTTCCTCATAAATAAAAACTAAAATCTTAAATCTTGTACAAATTAGCCTTTCGATAAAGTTCCATAAGCTAGCAGGAGCATACTAGCAGGATGTCAGGCCTCTAAAATTCATCATAATATCATATGAACCCAAAGGTAATAGTCTCAGGAATGCTATTTTTCATTATTTTAATAAGAAACTCAAAGAAAAAAAAATATGGAAAGCTCATATTAACATTGCACTGTAAAAATAAAAATTCAAGAGTGGAGAAAAGAATCAAACCCAAACTGAAAAAGTCTGGACTATTATTGTCTCTTCAACCAAAACAGAATATGAAGAATCCAGTATATTCTACAATCTTTGTCAAACCTGACAGAAAATTAATCAAATTATAATTTTTATAATGTTTTCTTTTTTTTTCATATTTTTCTCAAACATGAACTGAATTAGAAATATTACTTCAGTTTTTTTCCTTAGCACTAGAACTGAAAGAGAATATTTTCAGTTACAATTTAATCTGAGCCAGAATTGAATCAAAAGCTTTCTGGCTTGACACTCTATGCAATGGTACTCCCCAAATCTTCTACCAGACCTAAAGATATGCTCTAGAAAACTGTACATCCACACTTCAATAGGATGATTCAGAATTACAGTGTTAAGGAAGGTTATCAACATTTTTTTTCCAAACAAGGAGGTTCAAGGTGTTATATTTTAAAGTTGGAAATGCAGTTTTGTAAGGTTGTGAACAGACAGTCTGTATAATAAAATTATCATTTCTCCTCCAGTATTCACCTTTTCATATTACACCTTTCAAAAAATGTTACCTTGAGTAACATTTATGTTATGTGCTTGTTTTTATGCAACCTCTTTTTACATGAACAAAAACATTACAAATTGCCAGTTTCAGCATCTTCCACGTGCAGTCTATTTCACCTCTATGTCAAAAGCTACTCCATGTGGCTCCATAGTCATATGGAGCCCAAATGAAAGGCTTATCTGTATGAAAAGCTAGAAAAAGTGAGAATTTCATGAGTCAACTCTGGTGTTTTTCCACAACAGACATACACATATACACAAAGAGGGAGAAAGAAATAACTCCGTCCAAATGAAATATGAGTTCAGAAACTATTGTGAACTTCAAAGAGTAAGAAGTGTGGGTAGGGATCTAGCATTACTGTTGCAGGGATACAGAGGTGAAAGTCACATCCCCAGAGGAAAAAAAAAAGTTTTATTAATCCCACAGCTGATTTTTATTTTCTCATTTTGGTTTCTGGTTTTCATCCAAGTTCATCTAGAACATTAGATCCAGAAGTGATCCAAGCTTTTGTAGGTGTGTATACATGTTAATGTTTTTTATATAAGCCTCCCGATTCCCAATAAAAGTCTACACCAGATTAGTTCTTTAAAGTGAAAAGCACACTATTTATTTATTGTCATAAAAAGTTAATAAATAAATTAATAAAAAACTGCAGAATTTAAATTATTTTATACATGAATCCAAATCTCTTCTCCAAATTTCTTTCTTACGGGAAGCCTGTCACTGCATTGATTCCATCATTTTTTATTATATCTATCTGTCCAAAAGAGTACTGATCCAGTAAATTTAAATTCAAGGAAACAGGTTCATTAGCTTCAATAGAATTCTAATTTGACTAAGAGGTTAAAGTATGTGAACCTTAAATCATAAGAATCTCAAGATAGGAATCATGTCTCTCTGTCTGAGTAGGCTTCTTTATTAATTCTGTAATAGGATCTAAACTTATGTTCATGTTCCTGTTATAGTCATCAACATCTGAAAGAGAAGCAAAAACTGCTTCAAGTACAGAAACCTTTCCATAATCTTTGTTTGCACACTGGACACAATATCATTTTAGAATTTCCTACACAAAGAACTGGCACCACTTAATTCATAATAAATTAGTTTAGCCATTGTAATAGATGGATGGCCTCTTACACTGGTTTAAACCTTGCTTGAGTCCTCTGGCTTGTCCCGGAAACTATACTCATGGATATAATTAATAGTTTAGGACAATTACAAGTGATGGTTACTTTGTACAGTACTGTCCAGTTTCTCTCTTAGAGACTTTTTTACTTGCTAAGTCATCCTTGATCAGGCAAGTAATTTCATATCAGAAGCACTAATCATGTGGAGAAGAGTTTTGTGTCTTGGCCTTTCAGCTCCCAATTTGTGCATTGTAATGCCACATAATACCAGCAATATAATAATAATATATAATAAAAAAGATTTTATATTTACCATATATCTATATAAAAAACTGTTTAGATATATGTGTATGTGTGTGTGTGTATATATATATAATGATATGGAGGAAAATCTGAAAAACAACATACAATTATTAAAAAATAATAATACACATACTGTGTGAACTATTTACAGAAATGAAGGCAGCCCAGCTTCTAAACATATGAAACAAAGGATTCTATAATGTGCAAAGAGGTTCAAAACTAGCCAGACTCTATGTTACCCATAAGAATATACCAAAATGTGCTGCGTCAGTACCTGGTGCTGCCAACAAACACAGATAATGCAGTTCATCTCAGTGGTAAAGGAAGTCAGTGCCCACACAGCACGTTTTAGTGTATGATGGTGAAATCACAAGAGAATTGCAGCTTGATTTGAATTAAAATGAACAAAGGTCAGGTACTTAAAATATTCATACAGTCTGAGACCTCCACTTACGAGGCCTGGCAAATGCAAAATTGCAAAACGGTTCTTTTGCATATAGAGTCTGAGAATCGCTCTTCAGGAAACCTGGCACTAAAAGTCTAGTAGTGTAATTCCTAACACTGAAGACCTACCCCATTATTGTAAACCCAGATCTCCTCCTGCCCCCAGAACGTGAGGCTAGGATGTTTCAGCAATTTATCTGCCTGCTGCCCATCACTTCAACAGAGACCTGCCAATATTCAAACTGAAATTACTAGCCAAGCCATCTGCATTTGAAAATCTGAACTTCAGACAGCAATTGTATAAAAACACAGATTGAAAGAAACCAACAGACGCCTCTGGGAGTTCTTGGGGTCCTCTGAGATGAACAGCACAGAGAAAACCATGATATTATTATCTAACACATGGTGCATCCCTGATCCAGTTTCACAAAGTCATATCATATTAAAATTGGTTTCCACCAGCTTTCAGGGAAGCATTATTAGTCCTACCAAGGAAGCTTAAACTCCAGCTGTGCAACAATTGCTGATGTTCTTCTAGTAGGCAACTGGCCTTTCCACAGGGACCCTAGCAGATATCACCCATATGACCACACAGAAAAGCAGGAGGATGTGATAATTTACATCAGCGCACATGAGACTGGCTCATATACAATATAGGTAGGGCTACACTGGTACCTACACTCAGTGCTCCAGCATTTTCTCCACACTCCAAAATATGCATTTCCCTTGCCTTTATAACTGTATAAAATGACTAGACTTCTAAAATTTACATTAAAATTTAAGTATTCTGATGTAAGGCTGTTAAGAATGCAAATACTGAGTCTAGGGTAACAACTTACTTTGACAATCTGGTCAAAATCAGTCAGTATTCTTAGCAAACACTCAATGGTTTATGTTTAGCAAAACTAAAAATTCAGTAATGCATGCAAAGCTGAAGCCTGAAATTTAAAGTAGGATTGCTGCACTATGTAGAAGATATCTATGTTACCAAAGAGAGCCTGTTCTTAAAATCTTTCAATTTGTATTACATATCCTCCAAATACTAAACTTTAAAAATACAACAAAAAAAGCTGATCATTCTGAAGGTCAGGAGGACTGAGTCCCCCAGTTATGTAGGACTGTGAAAGAAGGTATTTAAAATCTAAGCAGCAGAACAGTAAAGAGAAACTGTACCAGTGAACATTAGTGGGGACCTATGCAGGAATGCCACTTGTGGGTTGGAGGAGGTTTACATTATTCAGGGCAGTGGAGAGAGGCTGCACATGTCTCTGTGCTAAGTGCCCTGGCGATGTACAGCAATAGCTGCTTAGCGCAGTGTCAGAGAGGAGGAGAAATATTACTGCTGTAAAGTATGAAATGAAAAGGAACATGAATGTGCAGTGCAAAGGTACAGAGCACAAAAGTTGGAAAACCAGTGTGTAACACAGGATGCAGGAAAATACTGAATAACTTAGGAGTATAATATGCAATATAAGGGAGAAAACCGGATGACCCCTTGTTAACATGACCATCAAAGGTATCATCCAATTCTGTTTAACCCTCAGTGAAAAAAAGTTTCTTTATTGATTATTTGGTGGGGAAAGGTTCAAGGAGGGAAGTGGGAACTAATTGGCTGGCAGGTGAGTTTGACTCAGAGAGGTTGGTAACTCCTAGATTAATTTATTGCTTTATGAAAAGTGAATTTATTGTGTGAGATCACTGAAAAAAAAAAAAAAACAATATACAAGATACCTTTTGTATACTTTTAAAAATAGGGAAAATATAAGAAAATTCTCATCACCTTTAGGCTTACCTGAGTTTTGCACTGCATCTGTTTATTTCATTTTTTCTGCTCCCTTCTTGTCGTATGTGCCACTCTCCCTTCAAATGAGAGTCTGCTTCACAAAAAATCATCCTGTTTTGCACCAAATCAGACTCATGTTCACTTTCACAACACCACTGTTTTTCTTGCTGACTAAAACCTAGCTCTAACATCTTCTCCATTCGTTTAAGGTGAGGCAGTTCTTTCCTTCATCCCTTTTCATTTCTCTCCTACCTAATCCTTGGGATCCCACCTTGACTAATTGTATATCCTCTTCGGTCACATTCAACTGGGGCTTAACCTTGCCCTTTCAAAAGGGATGATCAAAGGCAGAGGTCCTCTGTGTACGCTCCCTGAGAAGGATGACCAGAGGAAAGACTGAGAGTCTCAAAGAAATACCCCAAAACAAGGAGAGGGAAATTTCAGTCTCCTACTTCCAATTCCTTCTTTTCTTACTCCCCACAATGTGGATAATTAACAAAAGGAAGCATCTAAATATCCTTATTTCCTTGTCTAGCTTGTACAAACAAGGACTTTGTCATTACATTGCAATCGCTTTCCATCTAGGACTGTATGTTCTTATGAAGCACCTTACATGCTTATTGTATTGTAGAAATAAAACAACAGTAAGAATTAAGCCAAACAAATAATGAAAATAAAAAATACAGTCCTACCCAAAGTTTATTTAGGATATGAAAATGCCAGTTTGAATTCAACAAACATGTTCTGTCGCAGTATGATCTCAGCCCTCAGCAGTACGGGAGACTCAACTCTTTTTCATCACCTTAAAAAGGTAGCTTTCTAAGGTTCTGCCTTCAAAGAGGGTATTTTCTCTGAATCAGCCCTGTGCAGAGTATTCTGAAAGAGACATACAAAAATGTCTAGCATTAACTACTCTATTCCAGGTGCTGGCTGTAGTAGTGCTATTAATGTTGTCACTAATTTAGCAATCAATTTCAACATTTTCTAGCAGTCTTCTGACACATCATCTATCATAACAGATATTAAATCTAAGGTAAGTTAAAAAAAAAAGTGGTGTATAGCTTTAAAATACCACTTCTAACCACATTACACTCTTTCTTGATTCTCTTTTATGAAACATACAGGTTCTCTGTTTATAGTTCTCTGTGCTTAATGAAATTATTTAGGCAAGAAAAAAAAAAAAAAACTCCTCCACCATGCTGCTTTTACATAGTGCCAGAAATGTCATTTAACTCCAGTTTTATCTCACCCATTGATGGTAGGTATATCTACAAAGGCTTCTCTCTTTAGATTCCCTCATACTCATTGGAGACAAACATTACCCTGACAGAAGTCCACCTGCACACATGAATCTCTATGAAAGTTCCTCTTCCCCGCCTCTTTCAGGGATAACTAGAACCTAGGATGACAAGCAGAGGAGATAATATAAATGTTACATTTTTTTTTTCCCTTAAACTGCCTCTAATCAGTGAAGACAGTGGCTTTTCCAGAAGGCGATCTGAGCAGCTGATAGCCCGAAGTGTTTACACACATTACATTCAAGCAGAAAACCTACTCTGCTAGTCATCCTATGTTCTCTTTAATCCCATAAGAAAGAAAAAGAGAGGAGCTTTCTGGAGGCGATTCCAATATTGACACTACGTGACCTCTGATGTGCCCATCTCATCTCAGTGTCCACAGAGGGAGCTTACAGGGACCAAACTCCTGAATTAGGAATGTCACATTGACCTATTGCCTGAAGTTAGCTAATGAATCAGACTGCAGCAATTTCAGTGCGATTGTTAGCAATGCTCTGCTGTAAGAAATCAAGCACAGAAAACTATGCAGTGATGCAGCACACACTTATGCTAATGTATAATACATTCTCTAGTATTTTGTCCAGTTCAATTTAAAACGTCTGTAGTAATTAGGCTGCTAGCCACTCCCTCAGAAAATTGTTCCACAATCTAATGTCACATAACCTCCAACCATTTTTCTGTGCTGAAACTGCCATCAACACACAGAGGAAAGAGGATTAGACTACATGGGTGACTGCTTAGGAGTGTCAAGGAACTAAAGGAAATGAAGCTGCTGGCATTGATGAACTAACGCATCCAACGAAACACTGGGAGGCTGAAGGTGTTGTCTTTCAGACGGAATGTGAAAGCAAGGCATTAAGCATTAGAGGCAATTAAAGTTCTCACAGCACTCTTTGCAACAGTACCAGCGTTAACCCCTGGTTCCTGGCTACCTTCCAAATCACATAATTAAATTCTGCTTTCCTAAATATTTCCTTGCACTATCATTTAGAAAGACAGTCATCTCTTAACCTGAAATGGTGTATTGATGCCAAGCTTAAATTCAATGGAGGATGCAAAGTAAGTGCAAAATAATTCCAATTTGGTCAGTTCATTATACATACAAGACTTAGAAAAGTATTTATCTTCAATTAGATTTTATTGACACTTATCCCAGATCTATTTCCCCTATATATCCACAGTGTTTCCTCTTAATCTGTGGTATATAATCCTTCAGAAACTTGTAGAAAACAATCCTTTCATTCACTACATAGTTATTTAAACCTAATTTCTTTAAGTCCCTGATTCATTTCTCCATAAACATTCTTAGATCATTGATGGAGATCTATAGATCTACTTGCCATTAGGAAGCAGTGATCTCTAAAAAAAAGGAAAAAAAAAAAAAAGGTCTTTATGAGTTCTCAGTCTAAGAACCCCTAATGGGCCTGACTTTCAAACTGTAGTCAATACTCACTCTGTGCTACCTGACTGCTGAAGATTTAATTATTCTGTGGAAATCACTAGTCAGTTTGGAAAATCTTGCTCTGCATCTTTATGCCTCATTCAGCCATTTGAGTTTATGTACCAAAGACTTTCAAAAATAGTGCAGCCCTTAATTCTTGATCTTGATGAAAATACTCTTCTAGGGAAGTTACCAATCCACTTCTTACCATCCTAAGACAGTCTTTTTGGGGTATTTTTTGGTCATGTCTTCAGTTATTCCTGTTGTGGATTCTCAGTCAAAAGGGGAAACCTATTTTATCTGCTTGTACTTCCTATAGACACATCAATGTTGCCATTGATGATGCAGCTACTGATCTGTTTGCTTTAGATTGCTCACTTGCTGTATTGGGATTGAACAGTGGCATTTCTTCTGCAGCAGCACTTCAGCCTCTAACCCACACATGACATTCAAGAGACTACAAGTATTTTATGAAAGCACGTTTATAAGGTTTTTCCAAGTTGGTGATATTATTAGGATAAGAACTATGGCTTAACTTGATTTGGAATTTCACATATTGTGCTTATCAATTGCAAGCAGGAAACAAAGCAACTGAAGCGATGTTCAACTTCCCGTGTATTTCTAAACGAAAAGTGACCCACAAGGTGGAAATTGTCATAATCTGTCAGTACCATGCATGAGAATAGGAAGCTTGTGAGTCACATAATTTTACTTCAATTGTCAGTAATCAGAAAAATTTACAATTCTGAAGGAGTCGTCTACAGGCAGCTGAATTAAAATAATGAGTTACATGTTTTGATGCATCTGAATGTACAGATGCAGTAGTGATTGCATATATGGGAGTCAGGGTGAGGAAAAGGAGAAAGGAATTATTATTTCTTTCAGTCATGTTGAAAACTAAGTTTAATGTATATGGTGCTGGTGAATGCATAGTTGCTATCTTTCTCCCACTGCCTAAGCAAAGGAAGATAGTTATATATATGTGTGTGTAAATTATTTCTACATATGAGTAAATAGCAATTATTAATAATATAAAGTACAACATGAGATAAGTTCTCAACAGGTATTTCCTATAATGAGCATCTACAGTGTTTGGATCAGATGCATCAAAACACAAACACACACTAGACTCCCAAGGCTCAAGAAGGTATCCTAAAACTGAAAATAATGGTGTATAAGCAATGACCTAATATTATTTATTCAATTTCTTGAAAGATATTCTAATATTACAGAGCATTATTCTATCCTACCAATAATGTACATAGCATTAAATATGACCACTGGTCTAAAAGTTCTAGGATTGTTTAAACGGTCTGGTTATAAACAAGACAGCTTTATTCTTTGGAAATTAAACTCATGATCACAGTCTGAATAATCCAAGACAAATATTAAACCATCAAATAAACATTTCTTTACTATGCCATGTGGCTGCACTCGGTAGTAATATTAAGTACTTAAAACTGGCATTTTAATTTTGAGGGGTGCTAGACATCTCCTAGACAGGAGGTCTCTTGTACTTAATGGCCATTCAATGAGTTGAACTGTTTAGTGAAACTGAATCTTCAAAAATGTAAGAAAGTTCTAATCTTGCCTGTGATATGGCAATGTTATTATAATAACTGAAATGTTATTATTGACAGTGTTGTATGATACCTTGGGCTTTCTATGCAAATAGAGGAAGGAAAAACAAAAAATAGATAACATTGTCCTTCAGATCCCAGGGAACCAGCAGAACATTTTATTAGGATAAATTTTCCCAAATGTTCATAATATTCAGTCATAATATTCTCCAGTTTAAAGAAATTGTTACTCTTCTGAATCCATCAAAAACAAGGCATGCTAAATACATATTCTAACATATTTAACTTCATAACTACCTAGCAGAATAGCCAATTTTTTTTGCCACCACTACAATATAATTAATACCATTTGCTCAGGGGAGAACAGTTTTACTGTGCTCCTAGACTTAAATCTTCCACACTGCATGGCACACTGCTTCTGTTTCAGCAAAATGTCTACATAGTATTATTCAGTCTCCTTTTAATTCCAAATCCATCACAGTTTGCCATTTGGTTTTACTTCTTTCAGATTGACATACCTTAAATGTAACAAAGTTAAATGCATAGTATTTACAGTGAGGAAACATTTGTAAATATCTGCAATAAAGCCAGGACAAAATAATATAAACATCAAATTAATAAACATATGAAATATTCTAAGTGTAAAAGCTAAAATGTCCTTCTGAAAATCCTTATAGTTCTCCTTTTGTTGGTTCTTTTTTTGGCAGTGTGGATAAGGTACTTTAGAACGATGAGGCTCTTCAGGTATTAAACTGAGTTTTGTTTCAAGTGCATGACCTAGGATTCTATTAATGATCATTTCTGACCCCTACACCTCCCTATAGACTCCTAGAGCTAATGAGAAGAGCAGGGAATTATTGATTGAACCTAATGTGACTTCCTTGTGGATCTTGAATTTCTGTGTTAAACAACATCAATCAATGCCAACTGAAAAGCACTTTAATCATAATGCATGAACAAGTTATACCAAATAAGATTATATATAAAAGAATGCTGTTACAATGCTTGCAAATGAATTTTTAAAAAAATTAAAAAAAATTTTGATTCACACATAAATTGTCTGAAAGTTTGAACTCAGTTACCTGAGCTCCTGCTATTCCAAATTCAGAAATTTCAGGAATTTTGGAACTTGGGATCAGTGTCCTAGGTTTGCTCATATCTCTTTGTAGACATAAAAGTGGCCAAAATTCAAACCTGAAGACGTGAGAATCTTCTAATCACAGAATTCAGGCAGGCAAATTAGACATTGCCATCTAATTTTCTTAAGCAATTAAATCACTTCTCTCATATCCACTTTTCCTCTCATCAACTGTTTCTATTTTCTGGAGAAAATTGCTGTTTATTTTGAGCTATAAATATATATTGGACAGAATTACTGGAATTTATTGAACATTTAGATGTTCAACACATGCTTCTCAGGTTAATGTACTTGTATTCTATGAAACACTTCTGTATAACAAATTTTACTTTCAGACAGACACAATTCCTGTGAAAGAATACAAACCATGGGTGCATGTGTACACATACTGTTATCAAAGACTTTTTGTCACTTGCTTTAAAACAAGTTCAAATCAGTGAAGGTTCCAGCCTCTCACAGGCAGATTAAAAAACTGATGAAGCTTGACTGACACACAGGGAAATTACTCTGGTGATAAACAGATGCTATGTTGAAATATTATATCTTATCAAAGTAATGCACCTGAGGTCATTGCTATGGAATTTGATCTCAAGAAAGGGACTAGGAAATGCTAGTTGTAAATAATAATAATAAAACTAAAAGTGCAGGCAAATGACTATCAAAATATCACACAGCCTACATTCACAAATAAAAATTACATCACAACCAAACATACCAAATATACATTATGACTTTGTGGGTCTAGGAGTGAAGCAATCAACACTAAATCAGTCTGATATCAGGGTGAATATTGATGCCATTTTTTATGATTACATTACCAGTCTGCCATACATAAATACTGCTAGAAAAAAAAATAGAGTAAATCCATGATAGGAAAAAATTTCAAGAAGAGTTATGTGCTTCATGCTCTGCTCAGACCAAGCCCCAAGCACTGTATTTTCATTTTAAGAATTCCAGTTTTCTATATCTGACAGATACTCTCTTTCATTTCTTAGGAAAAGACTTTAGCTGAGTAGCAGTGGAAATTGGAGTGGATTTTGGTAATCAACTCAGGACTTATTCTAAGAGCTACATTGACAAGTGCAATCTCAGACAATGCTTCTGAGGTTTAAGAGCCCTTAAATTACTTACTCTTTTTGCTGCAATAATTGACACTCACATTTCAGAGCTCCAGGAAATATACAGCATAACCGAACATATTCTAAGGTACTTCTCTCCATTAAACAATGAACCAGGTGCAACATGATGCACTGTAAAGTTGTTAAAATTACCAGCTTCAGTAGCGCAGCTTCAAAATACAGTTTGACAGAAAATGTAGCACAATTGTTATCTAATGTTTTCTTGCTAGTAGGTTAGCAGGTCACGCTTACTATGTCTGCTTACTTCACAAATGACTTTGCATTAATTATTAAAAGTCTAAGATCTAATTCTGCTACCTTTACTTCAAAAATACTCTCATTAAAATCAAGACCATATAAAGAATAAAACTAGAAGAATCAAATCTTTGGAAAGCAAACTGGCATTATTAACATCTGTCCAATAAGATTTTCTCCTTTTAGACAGCAGAAATGAAATCTTAAATAGAAATTACATTCTTAACATCAGCTATAGTATAAATAAAATAAATAAAATTTGCAAAAACACATTCTACATCCTATTTAAGAAAGCTCAGAGAAGGATTTTTTTTTTGGACAATGGGAAAAAAGCAAATGGAATCTCTGCTAGATGGAAGATTTCAATACATGGAAACACTCTTCTTTACTGAAAACAAAACCAAACCAACCAACCAACCAAACAAACAAGCAAATGTGTTTGGTTGTTGTGATCCTAAAATACCAGTATTTGACTTTATATCAAAAACAGAAGTATCTTTTCTCAGACATAGCTTTATGTAGATTTCATATTCTGGCAAGAATAGTGGCTGTGTTTGAAACACTTCATTCTAGAAATTAATATAAACATTATGGAAAAATTCAGTGTTCATTCTTTAAACTATGAACCTGGTAAATTCGCAGATGGATACTTGTTAGTTAATGACCAGTTAATCTGCCATCTTTATTTTCCAGCAGAAGATTACAGACAAGATAAAGCCTTTATTCCCTCGTATAAAATTGTGTTTACAGTATGTAAAACTTCTCTATTTTTTCACACAGTTCCTGAATAAAAATTACAGACCAGAGATTTGGCCTGTGTTTTCTTCTTAATTTGGTATCTCACTAGTTACTTCTAAATATTATTAAGTTTTCTGAGCTTTGATTACAAAATATCCCTTACCGTGTCCAGGAAAGAAAAGTACCATGTCCTATACATCTTGTAGTTATCATTCTTAACAAAGGGCCCAACATCTCAACAATAAACAGTTCGCAGAATAATAAAGAACTGTCTTATTAGATCTTATTAGAACTACCTGGAAGGAAAGTACTTGGACATATAAGTTAATTGGGAACTCTATTTTTCAAATGATGAATTTCCCACTTATTTTTCAAATGTGAAGTATTACATGAAGAGCCTGATTAAACCTCTGATTAAACAATATCTAACTATAGGTCCGATAATATAGTTCTCTGTTTTTGTAAAATGGTGATCAAGCACATTGAAAGCAAAAGCAGAATTTGAAATAGCCCTTCTTCATGAGTTCCTGACAAAATGAAAAAAATAATATATTTTCGAATATTAAATGACCTCAAACCTTCCATACTTGGAAACTAAGTTAATATCACAATTAGAGGACCAGATGTAGTAATCTGTTCTTACTGACACACAGATTTTAGCTATCTGAAGTTTAATTTCATCACCAGAGGTGTCTCAAAGCAAGACAGACAAACAGTGAGTAGCAGAGAGTGACTAACTTTGGATACCCAAGTTACAGTAAATGGATCTCACCATATGCCATATCTGAATGAGGAAAATTGTGTGTCTAGTTCCCATCAGATGATGCAAAACCCATATTTTCCCATACAACTTTGTTTTAAAATGGGAAATTTTGAAATTTTTTAATTGCTAACAAGTAGTTTTGCCAAAGTTGCAATTATAAATGACACAAGAAAATAATTCCTTTCTTAAGCAATTAAATCTTATGATCTTACAATAAAACAGGAAATAAGAGAATTACAGGGTATAGCATCATGTTACGAGAGAAACAGCTCAGAAACTGTATTACAGAGTATCAAAAACATAGAAAGAAAAATACAAAAATAGAATGTGCGTGATGTTCTATATTTAGTTTTGTGGGTAGCCTCTGAAATCTCCTTTGAGCTGTCTTCTTTGATAAACACTGGTAAGACCAAATTCTGGAAGGGTGTTCTCAGCAATATTTTTATTTGTGGATTCAAAGCAGTCAGTATTCAAAGGCACTCTGTGAATTTCTTATATTACTATACATAAGCATCTTCTTTTTACTTTTGTTAACAAAGCCTAGGTCAAAACAAACTATTTTACATCAACTATTTTCAATATATCTCCGATTTTATTTTTAATATTAATGCTTGCTAACAAATGTGCACAGGCAGACCTGTCTTGGAGATTGCCCCATTGTTAACATCTTATTTACCTGTAATACAGAAATTTGTCTCACAAAATGATTTCAAAGTGAAATATTTTCATACCTCCTTCTATGTCAGCAGTTTTCCATGCTGCATGTTATCACTGCATCTGCAGTGAATCATACAGAATCATCATTTTAAGGAGAGAAGGAATGCTGGACATGTAAGGTGTATTCAGATACTGTATTCCGATTATAATATCAATGTTTTCTTCAACAACATTCACTTTCATGCAGAAGCAGTGACATTAGCTTCCCAGTAGCATAAAACCATTGAGGCTCTTTTGCAGTGTTTTTTGTTTGTTTGTTTGTTTGTTTAATATTATAAGGAATAAAACACGGGGAAAAAAAATGCCATTTCACTGCTGATCCTGTCATCACATTGAAAATATAACAATACCATGCCTTTAACGTTCAACTGCATATCAAGCTAAAACAAAAGTGAAAATTCATATTAAAAATTGTAATTGAAATACCTATGGTATTAGTAATACCCTTTGGGGCATTTCAATCATATTACCATTGCTAGTTGGGACACATGAAAATTTCTGCTACAGAGCCTTTATGTTTTGATGACACACTACCAGTTGACATCACTCTTGTATTGGCAGAAACTAATTGAATAGATCTGTACTTCTTACCATCAACACAGGCTGGCCTTGCTCTTGTTGTACCGGCAATCTGTCCTTTTTTACATGCACAGCGAGCTGTTTGTCGGGCTATAGTCCTTCGGGGCTGACTGCTATCTCTGTCCAAAGTAACAATCTCACATGTACCTGCAGCCAGTTGACCTGGAAAAAGAACCAGCAACAGGTACCAGAGTCACTGAATGCACTACAGGCAATCTATTACAGCCGAATAGAGTCATGGCTCTATGTCACCGCAGACACTCCAAAACAAATGGGCAGCCAGCTGACAGATATAATAAAACTGAGATGACATACAATTTTTCTTTGTGGTGGACATATGAAAACCCTGCAAACTGTTTCTGTCAGAAAATTATTATTGTTCCATAAAAGCCAGAGAGTTGAGGTCACATGGGTTACTTTTACTTATGTTGGCTAAGTTAAAGAACACCCTGCTTTTAGAGCAATGAAATTTAAATGGTGTGCTCTTCATGTACTTTCAGAAAAGAAATGATTAAGTATATGGAGAACAAAAATAGGCAATATTTAAAGGCCTTCCCCATGTTCATGAATATAATTAAGTCTTAACTGCTTTGTGTGTTGTTTTTGAAAGATAAGGTCTTTCAAAGTATGCCCAAGTTTGTCGGTCCTTTGGCTCTTGCTTCATCTCAACTGAATAGCAACTCATTCTCTACCTGACTCGTTTTTGAAGTAGCTGGTCTTTTGTCTTTTGCTAAATTTACAATGTAATCATTCTGCAAATGACAGTAAAATGACACTGCCTGGTTCACTCAGTACCATTGTCTGCATTTTATCGACTTCACCAATATATGTAGATTTTATTGAATACTATGAAAATCCACCCCACCCGATTGTGAGTTTGGATCATACTGTGAAAGACAAAACAAAAAGTTACAAAATATTGTTTTCATGAAGTCTTAGTCTGAAGTGAAAGTTCTACAATTAAAATGATGAACTTCCTCTGGTACTGCCAGTAGTATGTTAATAGCACAGCAAAATACTATCTTTTTACAAGCAAAAAAGATACGTTACCAAACTTCTGTGCTTAGTAAGACTGAAAAAAATCCCAGCTATCACTTTGTGTTACATATCATGTCTGGATTTTGTGGTACAGTACTAAATAGCATTTCTTTTGGATTTTGTCTTTGTAGGTAATCAATTATAAACCTTCAAAGAAATATATGCAAAAATATGTTTGCAAATCATTGAATATTTTCTCTTCACAAAAATTTGGGAATGAAATAAATGTGATATTGTATTTTTTAAAAAAATATGCAGTTTAAATAATATTCACAGTAATTTATTTTCATTTTGTTGAATTTTTGAAAAATGAGATAAAAAGCAGCACTTTTAAATCTGTATTAATATCAAAACAAAAAAAAACTGAAACATATATGAATGGTGTTTAATTAAAGTCTATAAATGTAATGATTATGTCTGTGTACTGCATTTTTTCCATTCAGAAAACAATTTTACCCGATGTATTCTTCTCAAAACCAGCTTATTGTGTGGATACTATATTGAAACTGTCAGAATAGCAAAATACTGTAGGCTGTCAACAGCATTGTGACTGGTTCACTGCTAAGCCACCTAAATTTTATGTTGCTGTAACTCCTACACTGAAGTGAATTACAACATGGTAAAAGCCAGTATCACAAAGATGTGTATGGAACAACGTAGTCTATGAATTCATGCAAATATATATAAGTAATAGACATTAGGCCTTCATAAATACAGATAAGATGTTCAACTGCCAAAATCACCATAGTGTTTAATGGCTGCTGGCAATCAGACTTATGAGCTGAGGTCAATCCTGGATTTCATGAGCTTTCTACTCTTTTCCACCCACCATGTTAACAAAAACATCTTAGGATAAACATACTGATGAGGGGATTTTTACTCCATTATAAGCTGATTTTTTCTTTGTATCCTCAGAAATCTTGGGTTAGAAAGCAATGGTTTAGCAAGAAAGCAAGTGGCATGTGATTTTCCAAATGCAGACAAGGGAAATCCAGGTACACTGGACATCTTGAGCTGACAGCATTTATTTTTCCCCCATTGCTAATATATTTGATTTGGGGTTGCAGGAAATGTATTGCTACCAAGGAATGTAGCTGTCTTAGTAGATCAAGTAAAAAAGACACAATTGGAGATGTATTTAGATCATGACCCCTTAAGCATTTGAACATCATGATTAGGGTTCTGCAATGAGAACAGAAATTGAATGGAAACCAAACAAAAATGGAAAGCATAAATATGATATATGTAAGTGTTCCTGAAAGCATACTATTATTGTTTTCATTAAAAGATATTTTAAATCATACAATCTAGGTGGATCACTGCATAAAACACCATTTCAGAGGAAAAGAGCCAGTGTTACAGCACAGTCAAGGTGAATAAGGACTACACTGAAGAAAAAAGAACACTGAAGCTTTATGTCAAGATAAATTCCAGGGAATTCAAGCAGTGACTGTTGATAAGCATGTCCATAGATAATATTTTCTGCTTTTGAACCTGTCCAGTTTTTGTTCTACATAGGTTCATTTTGAATCAGTTGGGCTATTTTTCTTTTTTCTTTCTTTTTTTTTTTTTTTTGATCATTTTCAGCTGTTTCTTTTCTTCATTTTTAAAGATGATAATCTCTTCCAGGCATAGTGACCTCATTTTTTGAGGAACTTGGAGAACTAGGATACCTAAATGAGAGTAGTTGCTATACAAAGATAATATCACACTGCCTTTCAAGAACTTTGTGCAGCTATTAAAAAAGGATAGAAAATTAGAAAGATGCTTAAGATGTTTCATAGAATCTAAAAAAAAAAAAAAATCACTTGTCAGTTGCCATTTTTGTTCCTACTGCAGAAGAAAAATAAAAGTTATTGTAGAGCTGCAGCAGCTCTTCCCACTTATATGACATATTTCCTTGTCATTGTGTCACAGGTTGCAGACTGCAAGCATATTGAGCATTGCAACGTACTGTACATCCACTGTTACTTGGCTTTAGATGGCTGTAAAGCGTGAAAAGTATTAGTAATTATGTTATGTTGTTACGTTATGTTATGTTATGTTATGTTATGTTATGTTATGTTATGTTATGTTATGTTATGGAGGGCCACCTACAGAGCAAAAATCATCTGGAGGTCTTCTCTGTCTCATTAAGTAGAAAGTGAGTCTACAGCATAACCTCACTTAGATGATAAGAGTGCTACTTTTGCTTTTTAAGAATTTTATCTAGAAATGTAAGGTTTAAAACGATGGAACGGAAGGAATATACTTCTTATAACGTACCGAATTTCAAGAATTAGGTTACCTTTCATTTTCAGGGAAGTTGGCATGATGGCCTTTTTTAAGTATGTTAATTAATATCATTTTTTAGCCTCAGAATACTCTCCACTTGACTCCTAAGTGCAGAGAAGTAATCTCAAGGCAGTAACAGGTGGAGTTTCACTGGAGCTTTTCCCATTGAGAGATTAAGAGCCACTGTCTGTGGAACAGTCATAAAGACTGAGTATTTTTAGCAGATCTGATTTAAGTACACAAAAAGTACACAAAGTATTGCAGTACACAAAGCAATTCACCACCATCCAACCTGAATGAACTAATCTTGGGACAAAAAAAGAAAAGGATCACCAGAGAACTCTGATATATCATAAACTTGTCTGGAAGGCTTTTTTCTCCAAGAAAAGTTCATTTTTTTAATTATTTTATGGACCAAGCATAAAGATTCTTTCAGAGTTAAAATAATCTTTTTTTTTTTTTTTTTTTTTTTCCCAAGTAAATGAGTGGATATTTCTTTGATGTTGTTGTTTTTATATTTATTTTATATACGTATGTTTCAGTAATGAAGACCTCACTGGAAGTTATTTGATTTTGTGTTGCCACCATGCAGTTACTAAAGAGAGAAAAGGTTCAAGTTCTTCTAATGCTTTTCTATAATGTAGTACTGTGTTCTTAAAATGCCAGTTGATAGCTCATCTCTCTCTCCGAGCACAAACATAGATGCTTCTATATGGAATTATTCCAGGAAAATGGAAAACTACAGGGTTCTGATTTAAAAAGGTAAGTCAAAATAAACTAAAAAAAAAAAAAAAAAGGGGGCACAAAAAAACCAAAAACAAACAAACAAAAAACAAAAACCTACTGTTAAGATTCCAAATACAGGTTTTTGGCTTCTAGCTAGTACAGCCCATAGATTTGTTTACATTGAAAGGAAATTGAAACACTCAACACCTATTTTTTTTTTTTTTTAATGAAGTCCCACAGAGGTCAGCTCTTAAACTGTTCTCCGTGAGACTTTCATGGAAGTCTGTAGGAATCAGTGAGTTTAGGTAAATACATTTAGGAAACCATGCAGAATATATCTCAAAGAAAAATCATTATATTTTTAAAAGTTCTTTAGTACTTACATTCTTGAAAAGAATGTTATTAAAAAGCTTAAATGTAAATAAGCATTTTTAAGAGCCCTGTTATCAACTATATGCCATTACTGAAAGAACAAAGCCTTGTCATAGGTAAAACCTTCAACTGGTAAACACTTTCATATTATACGCAGGGTACCTTGGGATAACAAGTTAATTTTCTGTGGAAGAAAATATTTCTATTCTATAATAGAAAATAAAATCTGTCTAATCCACATTGATTACAGCAAGCAAGTTATAGATATTATGATTTTTTTTTAATTTATGCATGTTGAAAAGCTGAAGACTTTCCCTCAAATTAATTTAAAGAAATAAAATCAGACAGTGAGCTCATAATATCTGTGGGTCCAGTGCCAATAAAACTTGATCTAAATCTAAGGGTCTTTCCAGGGTTTTAGATTCCATGTTCATCCAGAAAATCTCCTGAATTGTACATGCAGGCTTATATTACAGTTTCAACGAATAATTTTTCCATGCATCACCAATTTGATGCCTAGCAACACAAGCTCTTTTAGTTCAAAATGCATAAAGTTAGATGTTATTAAAAATCTTGGCTAGATTCAGATACCCTTTTGTCAGTGAACACAATGCAGGAGTTGTTTCAAAATCAGATCAGAGGAACGCATTCAGTAGTTTTCTGTTACAATATTGAAGTCTTTCTGACAACAGAGCCATGCCAACTCCTGAACAGAGCTGAATGCCAACAATTCCCACCAAAATGAAGTGGAACTTAGGCACTTAGTATCACTTATGATTTGCAGTTTGACATTAACCTGAATATCAAATATTTAAACATATTTTGAATAATAATAAAAAAAGGTATATATTTAAGCAGAATTTGAAAATTTTCATGTTATATGTTCTTCCTCAAAGAAAATGTCCTGCAACAAGATCTCTTGCCTTGAGCATCATCCTATTTTGGACAATCCTATTAGCTTTTCTTTTTCAATTTTAGTTCAGAACAAGAGAGATTACGGCAAAGAATTGGTTTGCCCCAGAGAACCACAGTCACTTTTAAGCCATAACGGAAAAAAATGTGGAAATCCAGCTAGTATAAAATGAGAAAGAGCAACTCCAACAAAGCTGCTGAAAAAAAAGTTATTTAATGTGAAGTAACAAACCAGAATTGGCTCAGCTTCTGTAACTCAGCGTGGGAAAAACCTGTTTAAATGAATCAGCACAATTTCAAAACAACTCTCAAATAAGAACCTTGTTTCAACCTTAACATATGCAATGCACAAGCATTTCAATTTTTTCAATAGAATATAATCATATATTTCCATTTTCTGTTACTAAAGTTGCTGGCATTGAAAGCATCTGTCTCCAAGATGCTTACTACATCATTCAGGACCTTGTAGAATCCAAATCTTTCTATTGAAACAAATGCTGTGGCTGTTGAAGTAACAGATTACACACAGCAATTCTTCATGCTTCTCCAGTTAGACAACCTTTTTAAAACAGTCTCTACCAGTTTTTCTTGAGGATATATACATGCTCTCAATAGAAGACAGAACAGACGTCATTGTTACTGAAACAAAAGGTAACTAATTTGGATAATCCTAATTTACAAGTGTAACAGACAGGTGTCCAGTAAACTAAAACTGAAAGGCTGAATTTTTCAAAACTTCCCATGGATTTACTTTGTTACGGGTTCGGAGCTATATTTGGCTGGAATCATCCTTGCCATGTGACTGCTGTAGTTTCCCAATCTTAAAGGGAATGATTCAGGATTTTAGTTGTGTAAAACAACAGAATTTGCCTCAAAACATGTTTTTAGTGCTCATTTTACAAAGGAAAACTCACTATAGAATGCACAGTTAAGAAAATGTTAAGAATAACAAGAGAAAAATATGATGAAAGCCTTCTCTTTTTAAGAGTTAGTTTAACTAAGTATTTTCAGAGTTTCACTGCAATGACACAGTACATTATGTCCCCTTAGTAATTACTAAACTTATTGCAATTTTCAGACTACCACTTAGCCATCTCAAGCACATAAACAGCACAGACATTAGGAAGATAGGAAAATAGCTTTCAGCCCTTCCATTCTGAAATAAGCAGTAAATTTTAATTAAGATAGATCCTCTTCTTCTAAATAGTTGCATAGGAAAGAAAATAGAGTCTGTGGAGATTCAGGATATATTCAAGACCCATTTTGAAATTTCATTTTTTCCAGATAAGACTAATGTCCTAACTTATTGCACCTGATATTGCTGTTGAATATAATTGCTTAATATCTTGTATAATTATGAATCTTCTCCTTTATATCTTACTATTAAAAATGTAACAAAAAGAAAAATATATGCAAACCCAAGATTTAAACATAAAGAACAGTTTCTGAAGGCAATTCTCATATAGAATTGATACAAAGGGGAATTCTAGACCAGAAAAGGCTTGAAAAAAAAAAATCAAGTCAAGGATGTATAAATAAATGTGGAAGCAAGGCATTTATATACATAAAGCTATTTTAAAATATATTTTCCTATCTGGTACACTACTTTAAAAAGTAAATAATCTTGATTCAGTAGTTTCAGGACATGGCAAATGTCATTCCTCAAATTCCTATACAGTCTCATGTCAAAACCAACACATTTTACATTGCTGCATTTTACAACAAAGAAAGAAAAAGGAAAATCACCATGGTAGTGTTAGGTTATAGGCTGGACTGAATTATCTTGGAGGTCTTTTCGAACCTAAATTTTTCTGTGATTCTGTGAAAGTACTTCACTGAAAGAAAACTTTATGTCAGGGCCCTGAAGGCTCCAATATGCCTCACTGTCCCTGTCCACCCCCTGGGCCTCCCCACGCTGCCCAGGGCCCAGGGCCCCATGTCAGCCCCAGGGCCATCAGCCCCTGCCCCAGCAGGGCCGCAGCAGGCCCAGTCTCAAGCTCCTCACAGCACTGCCCTGCCCGGCCATGGGCCTCCCAAGCCAGGCCCACCCGCAGGCCCATGTCCCGGCCCAGCCTCAGCCAGTATCCATCCCCCGGGAGGTGCCTGGTGCCCGGGTCTGGGGCTGCCCCAGTGCCCCGGGTTGCCCTGCTCCTGGCTGGGGCTGGGACGGGCCCAGGCTGTGGGGCCCCGCAGAGCCGGGTCTCCTGAGGAGAGCCTCGCTGATGCCAGCATGGAGACTGGAAACCCATCAATCTGCAGAACCACTAAAGCTAGTAACTTCTGCACTCCTCACTCCAGTGACAGACCACAGCCTCCATCTCTGAGAAATATCTTTAACACATATTCACACAGAAAACAAGCAAATTAATCCCACCAGTGTTGGTACAGCTTTCATGAATGTTACAGAAATATCCCCCCTACCCTGCAGACTAATTTTGGGGGATTTGTATCGAGTTTCTGTCTTACTTTTTGGATAGTGAATTAAAAGCAGACCTTATTAAGGAAATCATACAACCAATGCTACTAAAAATAAGTAGAAAAGATGATGTAATCAATTCCTTCCTTCTTAAAGAAGTTCTTCCACCGTGTAAGCCAGTGTGAACCACAAATGTCAGCTACACAGAGCTCCTCCAAGGAGGACAGGCGCTCAGAGGGCTTCCTCTTCACTCCTGTACATGTAGGTTCTGTTAATTGGTTCTGGAGAACTCCTTTGGTTACAAAAAGGAAATAATTCAGGATTAAGAACAGCTATGCTTATTTGCATAAATTGAGACATAGCTGTCACACTATTACTTCCCTAAAATACTTAAAATTGTTAAGAAAAGAAAAAAAAAAAAAAGAAAGAAAGAAAGAAAAAAAGCACGCTTCCGTGTCTTTACTAGCCTCTACATGTAAAATAAGCCTAGTCTGTTTATAAAACAAACAGAATAGCCACAGGGGGAAAACTGTTATTGGAGAGATGCTGATATTTCTCTTGAGAAAGACAGGAATACAAAGCACAAGTTTGTCTAAAAAGCTACTGACATTTGTTGGAGCCAGAAGCTGTACGTCAGGAAGGAACAAGTCTGTTGTGTTAGCAAAATATGTCACTGCAGGGACATGAAATCAGTTTGAAGGAACATGCAGATCACATATCGGAGGTAGACATAATGTAGCAGCACAGGTAAACTGTGTTTATAATTTCTCAGGTTTTCCATTCGAGAATAACATGAGAACTATTTACACATATAATAGTCTTTAAAATGTCATCATATAAATGATCTTCCTACTGGTGTCAAGATCTGCACTGCAAGATTCAAGGTTCTGCAGCAGACTTGAGGTAAAATTTGGTCCAGTAGAGGCCATGTGGAAAAGGCAAATCCATATGTTGAAATCTTATTTTCTTTAGATTTTGTCAATATTTTTAGTCCTTAAACCACTGCAGAAATAATAACCCCAAACTTCTGATTAGGCAGGAATGACGTTCCTATGCAACACAAACTGTGTCATTACTCCGTGCCTGAAGTAGGTTTGAAAATGAGAAGGACAAAGTGCACAGCTGAAAACAACTACTGCCTAGCCATATCTGACCTTGTAAACATATTATCTGCTAATTAATACCTGTGAATGCATCAAAAGTTCAAGTCATAGAAATTTTCTGACAGTTTTTAGGACAAATATGACTACACTAACTCATCCATTGCACTCTTAGAAGCTCTAAATAATTTCTTTAAAATAAGTGTGTTTATTTTTACTACTGCCTGTGACAACTACTCTTCCTGAGAGAAGAAGGTGCTTCTAGTGTTGAAAAATCAAGTTCAGTCCCAGATTCCCCTGCAGGTTTTGATTTAAGCTGCTAAACAAAATTTAAACTGAAAACACCTACACTGCTATTTTAACCCCCAAAAAGTTTTTTGTTCTTGTTTTGTTATTGTTGTTGTTTTTCCTTTTTTTTT
>VXAA01004714.1:445111-469929 GCA_013399115.1 Anseranas semipalmata
TTTTTTTTTTTTCTTTTTTTTTTTTTTTTTTTTTTTAATGTGGACGGGAGATGGTAGGCTTGTCTTGAAATCATTTGATGGCAAAGAAAGTCTTTTAGCTGTGTCACTCTTTTGCCATTTTTTTTCATGGAATGAGTCCATAAACATTCTCCATCCAAAACATAGTCTCTCAAGGCTTTGTGCTCTGCACTACTACACTTACTGAGAACATGTAGGTGAAACAGCTCACAGGTAAGCTCTGGGAAATACAAACTTATCTTAGCAACACTGCAAAAGTAAATACTGAAAAACAGAGGTATTGAAATAGCCTGGTACACATATCCAAAAAAGAAACAAATTTTAACAATGTTGAATGTCTTATTACACCCGAGAAGTAACAATCCCACTGAATAATACATGCTATCAATTAGAAGTACTATGGATGAACCCAAAGCCAGGCTTGATGTTGAGAACCTTGAGCAGACAAAGGATCCTCAGGTCCAAAGCTTCAGCAGGCATAATTTGCAGGCACCTCTTGGAGTGCCCCTCTCTCTGCAGTGGCTAGAAAGCATGTTTGTGGTGTATAGGTTCAATTAATCTGGGTGGTAGCATGAATTCTCAAATCAAGTGCATAAGGACCAGAACAGAATAGCATGTATTTGCTGCGTCTGCTGTTTCTTTTTGGTAAGCTCTCAGAGTTTCATTACGGAGCACACAAGAAGACTGTAATGTTCCTCAGTGGTACCTGCATCTCTGTGTTTACTGCATAGAGCAATGAAGCCCCTAATTTAGGTGCTATCCTGAACACATGGTTAGATTTTAGTGACTACAAGACCTAAGGGGCACCTAAAAAAATCCCTGAATACAAGCCCCACTACTGCAGGTACATCACTGGGGTTTTAGATGATCACATTGTTTTAAAAGTTAAAAAATACAGATGCAGTATGCTAAATATATCCTTCCTGTAAGACTAATACCAGACTTTAGCACCAACTAGAGGAAGTGAATTTGACAGACTCCTTAAGTGATGAATTTGAGTGATGGCTTTCATTTTAAAGGTTTATCTGGGAACAGTCTTTTACGCAAGTGTGACAGAGAAGCATGAGTATGCTGGCTATTATTCTCAGCTGTTCCACAGACTTGGAGGAGTGATCTTCTATCTGGGCCAGCTTCACTGCTGCATTTACCATTTTTATCCGTTTTGCTCAAAATGACTTAGGAAACAGGTGCATGCTGAAACTAAAAGTTTTCATGGATGAAATCCATGATTTTTATATCCTCGTTTCTAGTCTTCCAACAAGATAACCATTTATGGGATAAGATTCTCCTCTGCACAATTCAGAGGAGGGTGACAGCAAAAGAGGTTTTTTAGTCCCTCACATATATCCGAGGCTGGCCAAAGACAGTGCAGTGAACAGTCAACCCACGTACCTTTAAAAATCAGTAAAGATTACAGATATGAATAAAACCTCTTCCTTGTGTCCCATTTATCAGGAACAATGTCTTCTATTTAAATAACTAAGTGTTCAATCACTGCAAACTCACAACATCCACTATTTCACCTCTACACCATACAGAGGGACTAACGCTCAAACAAGATATGTAGCATACGTTTATACCAGATGTAGAATTAATCGCAAGATACTGAAAAGATGAAAACATTTGAAGCTAACAAATACATTCTATATTTATGTGTGCTAGACTTAGCTCTAAAATAGGTACAAACAAAATTATTGATAGCGTCAAAACTTCAAGGTATGAGTTCATACCACAGAAGACAATGTTAAAAAGTCTTTACACTGATAACCTTTTAAAAAACTTTAAATTAACCTTTTTTTATTATTATTCCCTCTATAACAAGGTCCATCTTTTTATGTACTGCTTATCAGTTTTACTAGCTAATAAAAAGTTAAATTATGCTATCAATTTCCCAATGAATGCCTAATAAATAACAGTTCTTCAGATCAAGGTCCTTAATAAAAGGGAACTAAAATGAGATCTGTCACTGTTTTACTCAGCATTTTGATGAACGAAGTTTACTGTTACTCATGGTGTACCATCCTGAGATATGCTTCCCAAGACATAGAATAGACTGTAGCTAACAGTTTTCTAAACACAAAATATATACTTAGGTAAGCACACATGTGTGTGCACATATACTTCACAGAAGAATGTATTGTACTATATGACCTTGAAGATGAAGATGCTTCAAAATGTATGGCTTCTTATATTGATAAGATATAAGTAACTTGCCAAGACCCTTTACAACAGCTATTATACTAATACGAGAGAATGAATCAGTGAGTCTGCTCTTTATGATACTGTAGTTGATGAATGAAATATTTTTAATTTACAACATATAAACTTTAGTCCAATCAAAGAAAAATTTCACAGTAGAAACTACCTATATAAGAAGAATTCCCACTGATTTCTAGGGGAATGCCATATGCAAAAAGATGTCAGGTCTGAGTCTGGAATTGGTTGTACTTTGCATTGCTTTTTCCCACCTGCTTGCTAGCACTTTGCAACCAGACTATTGACTGTGGTAAGAATCTCAGTGTTCTGACTGTGTCTGGTGGATGACACCAAATCATCCTCCAATTTGGGATTATGTGTATCACAAACCATCACACACTATATTTCACCTTCTCTCAGCTAAGTCTCTAAGAAGAAAAACTAAGAGGACATGAGATTTGATCAGTTCCACAGGTCACACTGAAACAGCGCTGACCAGAAGTTCTATGGTGCAGAGGACAACACGAAAGTTGTTAACTGTCAAGTTAAAGAGGGCTTAGCATCACCAAGTGCCACTTAGGCACTTAGTGGAAATGCTGAGGAAATGCTGATGGAGAACTACTAACATTGTGGAGAAACATTAACATTTTCTGTCTTCTTTTTGGTCAATATACTTACATTGTTTAGGTCAGTGATTCTGGTACTGTGCTTCTGTTGTAATGGTATGTAGGCAGGCAAAAGTATAAAATTCATAGACAGGAGAATGATCCCACAGGGACAAGTAAGAAAGCAGCAAAGAGAGATTTATTGAATGAATGTTTGCACTCACCAGATATAATAAAACTTGAATGATATCAAGCAATCCACTTACATATATGAGATATACATGGTCATGTTGACCACTTACAGCATGCCCTTCTTATTTTAATTTTCCCAATGGCAATATAACAGCTTGAATGAAAACTGAGTATAAGCTGATAGGAATCAGAACAGCAAAGCTGGCAATAAATATTTCATTAAAAAAGGGGTTTCTGAAAGGCCATATAACCTTTTGTTTAAATGCTTCAAATCCAAAATGTATTAGGTTCAAACAAAATAAAGTTATTTTAATTAGGCATAGGTAATCTGAATTTACACAGCAGACATTAAAGGGAGAGTCATTATGACAATAAGACAAATCCTATCATCCAGACCAAAGATTGGGTAAGGTATCTCTACAGAAAATAGGCCATCACAGTGTATGTTACCTAAGGGGCAACTAAGGGTAGTTGAACGATTAACTGAGTGATTAATCACAGATGTAAATACACATTACATTATTTGTGTGTTTACGTCTATGCCCACAAACACACGTATTTTGCTCTCATGCTAGGGAGGATAACAGCAGAGGGAGACAGACATTTTTGAATAAACATGGGAATGTCACAAACTCACTGGGAGAGAAAAATGAGCCTGGTATTATACAGAAAGCAGTGACTGTGTTATCATCAAGAGGAAGAAATGTATTAAATGACAATCACACAGTCTTGGTTTAAAAGAGGAATGACAGTCAAAAGACTAGGATTCAGTTTCTGATGTTGCCATACAAGGATACAGCACTAACTTCAGTGGAACTACACCACCATCAAACCAGAGAAGTCCAGAGTTGAATGAAGCCATGAGAATTGTAGTATTAATCAAAATTCAGCTCTTCTAACCTGCTGAAACCTAATGAATTAAACAACTACAACATTTCATTAGTCTTAAGTTAAAACAGTTGTATATCTTCTGTACATGAATCTTTGCACAATGACTAATCCTACTTCCAATAAAATCAATGGAAGTTATACTAGTAACTTCACAGACAGCAAATTCAACAGAATTATGAGAAAGTCTCCCCACTCCCAGCACCAGCTGTTCAGCAAATTTGTGTTGCATCCTAAATAACTATGTCTCTGACCAGGGACATTTGTCAAATGAAGTCTTATCCAAGTGAAAGCTCTACTTTAACTACCATCCATGTTATCCAAAGAGACGAGTCCACTGCTTAGAAGTGACTGAAAAATACCTTCACAATTCAGCATATTTATGAGAATCATACAAGAGATACTAGAGTGCCTAAGTCTAAACAATGTGAACATAAAAGCATCAAGACAGAAGCTGTCTTCATCTATATTTCCACTGCCCTGAGCAGAATACACCTACAGATTTCAGTGAGACTCTTGATCCCACTGTAACATAAATATTTGGTACAAGGGATCATAACACAGCAATGACATTAAAATCTTAGATTAGGAGCACACAACTTCAATTCTGTTCACTGTAGTGATGTAGAGCTCTTGTAAGGGTTCCAAAAATTCATTTAACTTCTTCCTTTTCTATGAAAAAGGGATGATATTAACCATCTGATTCTCTGGGATATTTTAAGGTTTACTCATCAACATCACTCTTAAATTCTCACAGTTCTACAGCAACAGATTATTATTCATCAAGCTGTATATCATCTCATTGATTTTTAGCAGTGCTGAGCCACAACAGCAAAACAGACTTGAAGTGTAACACTATAAAAGGCTCACTCCAGCACAAGACCTTTGGTATGAAGCCCCCACTGCAATCCCTGCATCACAATTCACTTCCTTGTTGTTGAGGTATGATGTAAAAGTTAGTTTCTCAAGTATCCACCACACATTCTTTTTTTTGGACTAGATGACCTCCAGATACCTCTTCCAACATATATCATTGTATGATTAAATGATTACTTCTTAAAGCAAGGTACTAATACACACTAGTGTACACTATGTGCATACACTAGTACACTCCGTGTACAGCCTCCTATACATAGCTTCTTGGTTATGGCTGTTGATGATTCAATGTTTTAAATATGTGCATTTGGGTCACCACTTCTATTCTAGCAATTCCAAGTAGACAGCTTCTGTTTTCTACTGCTTCCTGATTTTATATATAAATATCAATTTGCCATAACAGAACTGCTCTGTTGATATGAGATAAGCTTGTTCCAATCCCATTCCATTTAATACCTGAATTCTGATATCTTTAATCAAACGAAGCTGATCACTGCTGGAAAACCAAATGCAGAAGCAAAAGATCCCAAGACCTTAATAAGAGTAAAGTGTATACATAAACTACTTATGACTATGCAAAACTACTTAATAGAATATTAAATTATATGCATTATAGAAATAGTACATACACTTTATATGTATGTATAATATATAATTTAAATTGTTTATAGTTCTATGTTGTTAGCATACATTCCATACCCAAAAACTTCAGAGATGATGGAATATTGTTTGACAGTATAACTGAAATCTGCAGTAGTATCCAACCAGAACATGCAAGTAAAATTATTGCCTAAATAGCAAATATATACCTATATACACACAATATATACACGCACACACACAATTGTGTATATATGTGTATGGATAGGTGGATTATAAATGACATCTACTAGGAGACAAGAGTAAATTAAGCATTAAATACATAGATTGGGAAAGGATGTTTTGATGTATAGACATTGCATCGAGTTGACGTGTACACATGGCTCTCATAAACCTTATCTACAAAAATGTTGCTACATTGCTACTAACTCACATTTTCCTATTCAGATCAGGAATACTATTTCCCATGCAATGTGCCCAGTTGTAAATGGCTACACAAAGCAGTGAAGAACCAGGCCCTTGAACTACAAGGAAGGGGAAATTTGGCTCCATTTTCAACAATAAATATTTAATAGATTCCCAGTTCTACTTACATCTGACAATCCTTTCTACCTATTACCCTTTTCACCAACCCTGATAGTAAAGACTAGGAGAAACGATCAGGACTGGACTGACTGCTTAACCTTTTACAAAAACCTCTGCACAGCCAGGCAAATAATAAAAAGTTAGAACTCTTTTTCTCATCTTTTGTAATAGGATTACTTAATTGATATTTTACATCTCCTGCACAGTGAGATTTTCATATTGATTACTGAGATTGTGTATACACACACCTTATACACATACATGCATGCCCATACACACATACACACGTATCCTATCCTATCCTATCCTATCCTATCCTATCCCATCCTATCCTATCCAATCCTATACGATTGTACACTGTGATAGGAAAATGTCCCGTTTCTTTTTTTCTTATTAGAAAAAATCACTGATAGTAGTTAGTGTGATCAGAACACAACAAGAGAAAAAAATAGTATTAAAAAAAAAAAAAAGCTCAAGATATCTGGGCAACAAATCCTTTCCACATTGTAACAACTCCCTTGAGTGGAGAGACTGGGACTCACTGGGACTGGTGAAAAATTAGCATTTTTGCCAAAGTCCCTCAGTGACAAAGGACATGGATTTTGATATTTCAGCCCTAAACACAAAGAAGCAGCACCAGCAAAACATGAAAGAAAATAAATCTATTTAATAATCTGATTAGTTTTTACCTTCCATTTTTCCAGTGATGGAGTTGTATCCAGTGACAGTGTAAACATTTTACTTTGCACAATGTAAGAACCACAATAGAAGAGTGTAATTAGCACTGGAAAGACATTCTCAAGGAAGTACTTTGATTTCAAAAGACTGCTGGAGTGATTGTCACCCCTGCTGTGCCTGGATTCTCTCTTGATGTGCATAAAGTGTGAATGCAGAACGCATTATTATGAAACTCACTCATCCTTGCATTTGTGTGCTCATTGCTTTTGCCATCTTGTGGTGACCAAAAATAGAAACCTACAGAGCTGCATATAATTCACACTAGAATAATGTTGCTGCATTTTTTAATGAATTCTTCAGGGTACATGCTGAAGATCTACAACTCAAACCATGCTCTGCATTTTGTCATTTATTTAAGAAATGTGCATTCATTTTCCTTTTAAGATTGAGCTCACCAAAAAATACAAACCATAGTCTAAGCAGTTAAAAGAAGCACAAACATGAAATGATTTAATACTACATAAATGCCTTCCAGAGGATTTTATCAAAATACACGTGTTTTTTTTTTTTTTTTTTTTTTTTTTTTTAAGAAAGTAGAGTGCTTCTATTCTCTCAGCACATATAAAGGCAGTACCTTTATAAAAATTGCCATGCAGTGCAACCACAGAACAGTATAATGTGTGATAAAAGAAATTGGATTTGGACTTCATAAACCAGTCAATAATTATTTATGGAACATAGTCATTTGTGGGCTTCAGTATGTGGTTTCTCCTTTAAATTATCAAGGAAAGCAATGAATATAAAATATCAACCCCTCCTAAGTTTAACTTTTAAAAGAAGTAACACATTTCTGAGTTAGTGGTCCCAAGGGAGAGAAGATGAGGCCTTCTGTTGCTAAGCAAGAGTTTGCCAGTTATTTCAAGCTTTAGCTGAGTACAAGTAATAATCACTACTGCCTGAAATATATTGGAATGAAAGTACATGGGACCATTCATGACACTTCATCAGCATGCAGGAGGCAAACAGAGTGACTGCAGTGATTGAATACAGGCTCAGACTACTGGCTTTAATCTCCATCTCATTCATTGAGCCTTTGCTTTTGGCACAGCTGTATGATAAACACTCTGACATTCTTCCTTGCCCACCCTCCTTTGGAATCCCATGATTGCTCTGTGTATGTTTGTTACGTATTTAAGGTGGGGAGGAGAATCTATGTCCAAAAAAAAAAAAAAAAAGATACAGGTAATCTACAAGTTTACGATCTTATGATCAGTTTTACAGGTTTATGATCTTACAATGAAAGCATCATTATTTTACTGAAGGGGAATTAAGTAGAGTTCACTGTCTCTGCAGACCTCTTAAAAGAAGGTAAATTTATAATTATTTATAATAATTTCTACTACCTTCTGTGCAAAATTCCATGCACACAGTGAATATGTGTTTACAATATGTAAAATACAATTGGTTTATTATGGTATTGTATAGAATTTTAAGACTATCTCTAATTACAATGTTAACGATATTACAGTTCACCGTTCACTGTTGCTTTTTTTGTTTGCTTGTTTGTTTGTTTTGGTGTATATCACTCACCTTCTCTCCAAGAAGAGCTCATATCCACTTTCATATCACCAGTTTTCTGATTTTGTCTTGGCTTTACACCCAGCAGGTGCTAAGGGTCCTAAATAGCTTAGGGCCTAATTGGTAGCTCAAACATACTACTGGAAACTTAGTAGAGTTAAATATGTAAAACCAGTAAGCAATAGCAACCTCTGCAACTGTTATAATATGCTGGGTAGTGATTGTTTTGTTGATGTGACACTTGTGTCAGGAAAAAAAAAAAAAACACTTCTATTTTATATCGTTCCTTCCTCATTTTACAATACCTAAGTAATGGTTTTGGGGAAATCTGCCTGGCCTGCTTCAAGAAATTAGACTCTGAATTGCCCTGCTCAGTATGCCAGATCCCCTGAAATCACAAGCCTGCTATACATACTATGTCATTTTTTCACACGCTTTTTGTATTGAAATTGATGCCATTTGATCATTACAATGGTTGTAGTTTAATAGAAAAGGTAATCTTAAGCCAAACAAAATACTATAAAGAACCTATTTAATACTCCCCACTCTGGCTAAGATGGGAAAGCACTTGCAGTTTAGCTGACTGAATGTGTGGACATCCGTTAATGTTTAGAGAGAAGTGGGACAAAGCCCTGGCGGAAGGCTGGTTCTAGTGTTACTGATGTGAAGATGCCACTCCTTTTACACTCAGTTTTCCCTGCTGCTAAAGAGGTACTGAATAGCCAACATAATAAAAGTAAAGAGAGAGAGAAAAAAAAAAACACCACCTTGTTCATGCAACATTCAACACCATCTCTTTCAACTAAGTAAAGAGCAATTAGTAAGTTGCATAGAAATCTGGAGACAGCAAACAGATCGTGGAGTGAAGGAGACAGAAAAGATGAACTTTGTGGGTTCCTAGGGAGACAGAGAAATATCCTTGGGATAGCTAAAATAAATCTTTTAGAGAAAAAAATTCTTGGCCAACTACAATGCCACCTAAAGGAAAGGAGCTAAAATCTGTCTCCAGAAAACAGTCTTATATCCAGGTTGAACTTGCAATGAAGAGTACTAGAAAACATTCTCTGATTCAAATGTTACAAAAGACAGCAACAGAGAAATGGAAAACAAAGTATTTGAAAAGACCCTCTTGAGTTTTTATGAACTTAAATAGCAGCAAACAATCCAGCGCCTTCCGCTCCTAAGTACTCTTATGATATTATGCACTCTTAAGGAATTATTTTCATTACCTATTCGCTTTAATCAGAAAAAAAAAATGAATCTGAAAAAAGTCATCCCTCTCAATTGTGACAGATCAAAATCTCCTAAGCAGCAACAATGAAGGAATACAACAAACACAGTAAGACAGACAAATCTTCTGACCTTTATATTTTCATGGAAAAAAGAACTAGGAAGGCTCCATCTCTATGGCTGTGCAAATGCACTGAATTGTCAGCTAAAGACTGATGCCACTATATTTATACAAAATTTTCCTGTTGTGTCAGTGCTATCTTTCCTGAGAACAACTAAATCAATAGTAGTACTTGGTCATTAATCCTGAATGATGTGACTATACCAGCTGACATTATGATTTTTTTATCTTTTATTTTAAAACAGAGTATGTCATCACTACAAAAACACCACAAAGAGCCCACACCAAAATGTTCATACTGGCTGCTTAATTCAAATAATTTCTCCGTAATTAAAAACAACAGATTTCCTTGCCAAGAAGTTAAATGTACTATTAAAAAAAAAAAAAAAACCCACACAAAAAAACAAGTCACAACTGCAACTGCTCAGTAGGGTGCACAGTCTGACTTATTTATGACGGATATGAAAAAAACATTCTGTTCATTATACATCTATCTCTTAAATTAAGTGTTCTATTAAGTGTTCTATTGCCTGTTCATATTTTTAATGTAGAAGTAATTTAGGATGTATTTTAACTGGTGGGCACCTAAGACTAACAGACCATAGGAAAGGAAAACTGACAAGTGATTGCAGGTAACATACCAGCTTACTGGAAATATAAATGATGAATATCACAAGAGACATCATCTGTGCATTGTGACCTGCTTAAAAAAAGAAAAAGTCTTATTTTTCGATCCCAGCAAAGTTAGATCTTCCGTATAACACCATCAGGCAAAGCAGCTTGCTTGCTTGCTTTTTTCTATCTTACTTCCTCTCCTTATTAAATGTAGGGCAAGAGCAACCTTGGTTCCCAATGTCAGGATTTATGAATTCCCATTCACGGTGTCCAAAGATTTGCAAGACAATCGTCCTGACCTTGGTTAAAAAGAAATCCACTCTGAATGAGTTTAATGAGGATTTGAAGAAATGGCCCTGGAGGTGTAATTTGAATGAAAATGTAATAGTGTCTACATTTTGCTTTGTACCTTATGAGGAGGCATGAAACAAATTATATTCGGCATTTTGCATTTGCTACTTCCAATCCCCACACAAGTTCCTTACATACAACAAAGGAGCTAATAAAAATTGCCCAAATGAGTCATTATTCCTTTCATCTGCAGTATTTCATTCCATTGCTTTCTGTTGACTCCAGAAATAATATATTAAGACAACAGAACAGTAAGTCAGTATCACTGTGGGTAAACTTAAATTTTAAGTTATCAGACTTCAGAGGCAGCTGATGTTTACTGATGTCTGAGATGTTTCTTTTGATTTTAGCTGGCAAGTTTTTCTCATTGCTCTACTAACAAATTGAACAAAGTCTGTTTTTTTACGAGTGTTTTAAGGAGATTGTGCTTCTGTTTTAAAACACACATCACGGCTCCACTGAAATTTAGTTACCTACTCTGCCTTTAAAATAAACTAACACATCAATCAAAAGTAGGTCATGTATTTTAGTATTTTTTCCCTCTTTAAATACACTTCAGACATGCGGTCTTATTTGTCATGTTCTCTTTTTGGATATCGTGGACTCTAAATGCCATCAGTCTGAATTTCAGTCCATATTGCACAGACATGTCAATGCTAACAATGGAAACTTGTGTAGCTAACTGCTACTAATAAAGCTAAGTAACTAATTGTATAAAATACTCCACAACACAGCCAGGTGCTTATCAGAAGACAATCAAATCTGATGATTTATAAAGACATTTGGTGAGCAGGACTTCATAGCCCAGGATGCTCTGCAGCATTGCTTGGGGAGACAGCAGGATTTTTCCACTGACTTCACTAAGAACTGTGTGAAACCCTTTATGTTACTATTTTCTGCTTATATAAACTAGTTCAAATTCAGTGTCAAGAGAGTCACGCCACTGAGACCAATGGTTAAATGTCATCTTTAACATGTCCTTCTATTGTACTAATTCATATGCCCCCACAATCAGAGCATGAAAATCACCAAAATGGTGCAATTTTAACATAATCTTGTTCTCCAGCTGTCTGAAGTGCTGTCAAGTGCTTCAGCATCTGACCAGAAGAGGATGAGTAAAAGTAAAAGTAATATTTCCACCGTTGGGTAATAAAACTGGAAAATAAAAAATCTGTATCAGAAGAATGTTAACCTATATTCTGCAGGTACAAGTATAAAAACTTCATGCTAGGAGAAAAACTTTCAGCAGAAGTCATTGCCAACCTTAGCTGGAATAACCTATGTTCTTTAGACTTCACAGCCTGTCTCTTGAAAGTTCTCTGGCAACATGTGCTTTTTCACATTTGTCAGCTAAATCCGAGATCCAAATGCAAAATATAACATTAAGGAACAGTGAGTGCATTTGTGACTCTCCTTGGAGAAATCAGGTATACATAAGGCAATGACTATATTACGTGGAAGTATAAGCACACTCTAATGTAACTTTGTTAAACTAGGTTAATGAAGGAAGATCAGCATTCTCTTCTAGCATCAGTGCATACTACCGATATTCTGCTCTTCAGAAAACTTACCTATTGCTAGGGATCAACGAAACAAGATACATGACAATGTGGCACAGCATTTCAAACCACATACTACTACTATGATTATTTACAATGCTGTACAAGTACAGACGCAAAAGTAGGGAAAACTGTCTACTCAAAATGAAAGTTCCTTGACTGTGAAATGGAAAGCAGGCAAATAATCTACTTTTCAACTACGACACATTTTAACAGTTCTACCAAAGAACTTAAACCAAGCTCTGTTTTCTAACCTCTTTGGACTAATTTCTCCTTGCATTCCATAAAACTCTCTGCAGACAATCAGTACAGCTGCAGTGAGATAAATAGTAAATTTTACTGTAGTATGGTTTCACATATGTGCTGCAGTGACAGTCTGTGGACCAAAGCTGGAAATCATTGGCTTATCCAGCCTGCCACAGTTAAGTTTATTTAGAATATAGCTCCAGTTTTGTGGAATTTGCCATAATGCTAGGCAATCTCTTTGCATATTGCTCCAATGAAATAATAATCCAGAACATCATATTGCTGAGTTATTGAATCTGGTGTTCAGAGTTTCAGAAATTAGCTGATGTTGAAGAAAATTTCTGAGGCAAAGGACTGATGATGCAGCAACATTTATATATGCCTTATACAGAAAAAAATATGCAAAATACATGGTGTGATGCTTTAAGCAATCACTTTCCCATCATACTGAGACAGCCCATATGATAATGATTACTTTTGCACTCTCTAAATACTGCCAAGGATCACTGAATTGTATGGAGCAAAACTACTTCTTTAGAACAAACTGTGCTGTGGCGTGCTAGCCTTTATAACAGTGAACACTGTCAATGAACAGTACTTTCATCAACAAAAACTGCTGGTATCCCAAAATAGTTATCAGTCAGAAACAATAAGCATTAAAACAAAGTAAATTTTTGCAAAATGCTTGATGAGCACTGCAGATGCAACTCCAGCTACATGCTTGTTCTTCAAACCACTAAGTACTGGTATGGATCTCACTGAGTACTCCTCCAAATCTCTTCAAAAGCCACATACAAAGCACAAATTTAACAAATATTTTGCCAGTTTCATGAAACATAAGGCATTTTTTCTGTAGCAGCAACTTAGTAACATATACACATTAGCCATTCTTATAGAAAAGCTTCTATTTCAAATCTAGCCTAGACTAAATGGGTCTAATCCCATCCCTCTTATCCATTAAAGCCTTTTACAAAATAAGGCTTTAAATGACAGACTTCAAAGGAATCTTGATCTTTACTTTATTACTCTATGACAAAATCAGTAATTATTATCATGAAGAGAAAACCATTATTTTTCATAAAACATTAACTGAATATATGTTATATTAATATATGGTCTAAACACATAAGCAGATTCTCAACAATATGAAGGTCTTTTACCAACAGGTACACCACTAACACCAGCCTTCTCTTCTGGGCAATACATTAGACAGGAATTTTGAAAAAAATTATCTTTCTTCATGTTCCTTAAAGGTTTGCAGCAGATTTTGAAGATTATTACAGAAAATTGTGACAGATTCCATCTGGTGTAAGTCAGTGCCTTTCCACTAAAATAAAATAAATCACAAAACCAAAAATCTGATCCATTGAGGGAAAGGTTCAGATCATAAAATATATGTATGTACTTCAGTATTAATCCTCTGTGGTTTATGTTTTCTTCAATGTTTTTGAATATATGTCAAATTTGCATGTCAATCATTTTTGACTATCAAGCAGTACTTAAAAATCCTGCTGAACCAAAAATAACTAAATAAAAATATTTCCAATGGCATTAAAAGGTTATTTTGTTATACAAACTTTATAATGATTCTGTTTAAAAACTACATAATTAAAATCTTTGGATAGAATGCAAATATCACTTTTGGCAATTTTTTTCCTATTTTTTATTTACTTTTTTTTTTTTTTTCTGGTATGCCTCTTTTCTGGAATGCCTCTGGTGCATTTATTTTTCAGCTCCTGCTCTCTAATATGTCTTGAACAAATTTCCTTTTCTATATTTATCTATCACATAAGTGCATTCCCTGGGATGACCATGCTCAGATGCAATTTGTAGTTTTTTGTCCCTCTCATTCATTTATCTTGAACATTTTTCAAATAATGGAGTGGAGACTCACATTCATTCTTAAACATGTATCATTTCTTTACATTTAAATATTACTCTACACTTTAACTATTATCATGCATAGCCTAGGCAAGAAAAAAGAAATGAAATGAAACATTTTGACTATGAATGGATGAATCACAGCTTCAAGAATTAAGACAATGTGTTGATCTAAAGTTCCATGTATGGGACTGTATAGAAAGCAACTGAGGCAATGCTCAGGTAAAGATGTTGTGAATATAATCAACTAGAAAAATGAATAAATAGACATGAATTTATACTTAACTGCCTGAACTTTAAAAGCTTTGCTCTAAGAGCTCTGAAATTTAAGTCTTTTGCTGAACATGAGCTCATTTAATTCGGAAACATATATTCAGGCCATTAAGTGCTCTGAGGTCTCCCATTTGAATGCATCACTGTATCATGCTAAAAAAATATACAGGAGAAAAACAAAACCAAGAATAAAAACAGCTAGCCTTCATTCCAAGAACATTATGAACGTCAGACTCCTCTCTCAGTTGCACCACATAAAAGTAAGGTATTACATTTTCATAATTCAATTAACAACTATCCTACGCTGTATTTTATATAATTCTATTTTATTTGTTGCTGTTGTTTGTTTGGTTTTGTTTTGTTTCTTTTGTTACTCATACAAGAGAAACTGCTATGGTGAAATACCATGTTTTTCTTCCTCTAATTGAAAATTGTTTACAACACATAATTGTTTACAAAACAAACAGATCATGTTTGCAGATATTGAAGTTATAGGTATATCCATAACATCATTAGTTACTTTATATTAAGTGAGGATTCAAATGCATTCTGTTTGTTCGTTAATACATAATTCAATACATATTCTATATGCTATGGAAGCAATTAAAGGGATTTATGAGGAGAACAGTCTTTCCCTTGTCACTTGCCTTTATATAGACTATTTTGAAAGAAATAAATTACTTAGGACACAACATTAAACTGCAAACCAAAGCATAATTAAACTGGATCCTGAGTTTGCTTTGCCTTAAGAAGCTACAGGAATTGTTTAAATACATTATCTGAATTGTGTCAGTGCCTACATGGCCTACAGAGAAACTCAGAGTGCATCATTGAGATAGGCTAAATCAAAGTAACTTATAACAGCATTATGAGAGCTCTAGTGACAACCATGATTAGTTGGAGCATATGCCGACCTCTTTCAGTTAACATCACTCCACTATGCTAGTGTACATGACATGAGACAAACTCTTAAACAGCCCAGAGGATCTCTTCTAACTTTGGAGGACTACGTGCACTCCATTTCTTTCTCATTTATAATCAGTCCTGCAGCAAACTAAAAGAAAGGTTATTCACTTTTTAATTTATACTTCAAAATATTTTGTCTTTATGAGTACTCATAATGCACAGTCCATATGCCTGTGTTGCTTCAGAAGTACACACGGCAAATCAATACAAGTCCCTAGCCTCTCCACAGCATGCCTAATGAATCAGAACTCCACCCTGCTCCCAACTTTAAAATCTTCAAGGGGAAGGAGGAAAAGTTGTGAATTTACAATCAGATAAGTCACCTGAGAAAGCAGTACTTATCAGTAACATAAATAATCTTTCATTCTCTCATGATGTTCTGTTACACAGCGATGGTTTGTAGTCACCACAAAACATTAGATATCTGAAGGACAGTCTAAGGATCCAAAGTTATAGAATCATAGAATCATAGAATTATTTAGGTTGGAAAACACCTCCAAGGTCATCAAGTCCAACCGTTAACCTAGCACTGCCAAGTATACCACTAAACCATGTCCCTAAGCACCACATCTAAACATCTTTTGAATACCTCCAGGGATGGTGACTCAACCACTTCCCTGGGCAGCCTGTTCCAATGCCTCACAACCCTTTCCGTAAAGAAGTTTTTCCTAATATCCAACCTAAACTTCCCCTGGCGCAACTTCAGCCCATTTCCCCTCGTCCTATCACCGGACACGTGGGAGAAGAGACCAATCCCCACCTCGCTACAGCCTCCTTTAAGGTACCTGTAGAGAGTGATAAGGTCACCCCTGAGCCTCCTCTTCTCCAGGCTAAACAACCCCAGTTCCCTCAGCCGCTCCTCGTAGGACTTGTTCTCCAGACCCCTCACCAGCTTCATTGCCCTTCTTTGGACCCACTCCAGCACCTCGATGTCCTTCCTGTAGTGAGGGGCCCAAAACTGAACACAGTACTGGAGGTGCAGCCTCACCAGAGCCGAGTACAGGGGGACAATCACTTCCCTAGTCCTGCTGGCCACACTGTTTCTGATACAAGCCAGGATGCTGTTGGCCTTCTTGGCCACCTGAGCATACTGCTGGCTCATATTCAGCCTGCTATCAACCAATACCCCCAGGTCCTTCTCTGCCAGGCAGCTTTCCAGCCACTCACCTCCCAGCCTGTAGCGTTGCTTGGGGTCATTGTGCCCCAAGTGCAGGACTAAAGTTTGAAAAAGATCTCCTTCAAAAGCAGCATCACCTCATCAGGTCTGTAAGGTTTGGTGGTTTTCAAAATGGAGCTCTAGGTGGCAGCTAGATGTGCAGCCTGCAGATGCTAGGGATGGAGGCATTCTGAAGAAAATAAGACAGCTATGTTAATCCACGGTGGCTCTAGTTCAGCAGACAAACTGCTTCCCACATGGTTAACTATCCAGCAAGACAATCTGTTGAAACAGCTGATTTCTAGTTCACTTTGTTGTCATATGGACAAACAAGGATTCTTCCTGAAAGGCCTCATCCTGGCAAGTAAAAAGAGACAGCTTGCCTGGGAAAAGTGTAAGAAGAACTAGCACATACACTAGCACATACACTGGGGCAAAGATAGGCAGTCTTGGTTTAAATAAAATCCAGTGCCTTAGAAAATTAAGGGTTCTTTCAGAGGATGACATATCACAGAAAAATGTGGGGGAGGAGGGTGTAAATATGTATATACATCATACTCATATATAAAGAATCAGCCACAAGGATCCAGATCTCTCCCCCTCTCTTGGTTGAAAAGGAATATCATTAAGGAAAGATGAGAGAAGCTAAATTTTTTTGAAAGCTCAAAGGGCTGGCCAACCACTAATATAACGGTCAGGTTAAGGTATGGATTATGTTTACATGCTGAAGGACATACAATCCTTTATTCTCACTGAGGATTTACATGTCGCAACAAGACCCCTGAAGCTGGTCTGGTTGCCACTTCCTTTTGATGCTCCAAGTCAAAGACACTGACTCCAGGGTACACCTTCTCCTTCTTTACCTTTCATTCATTTTCCTGTTTTCAATGGGTCACAGAGTTTACAACTAGTTAATTGTAATTACAAGGCTAAGCCCCTGATTAACTTATTTGGTGACTGATGAAGCATTCCTCAAATCTGCTAGTGGTTCTTAGCAAGCTGCATAACCAGAAAGGATTTCATGTTATTTTCTTTATTCTAGTATGAGTTGCAGAATATGCATTTGGCATACATTATTTGTAGCTGAGGTCCTACACATGGACAGAAAGCCTGACACATCTCATTAGCATGAGCCCCAACCCAGTGATACATATACTGAACTTAAAGGTCAACGACAAACTCTGGTCTCTGAGATCACTGAAGTGAAATACCGATCCAAGAAAAAAAGGAACTCATCACTATTCACTTAAAAGATGTAAGTGGAACTGAGGACTGATCCCTATATCCACTGCTTGCTACCAAAAGGGAGATCTTGCAGAGTTCTTCATTACCCTGTCAAGGAAGGTTGATTAGGCAAACAAACCATTAGGAACTTATATAGGCATAGACTGTATAAACAGATACCAGTCCATTGTTGTAGAAAACAAGGTATATAAACAAAAGCAGAAACAAACAAACAAAAAAGTTAAGATGATAAAAAATTCAATTGTTTGAGCATTCAAACAGTATATGCAACTAACCAGAATGGAGGCTTTGGCAAAAGAAAGCTGAAGAAAGAGCATGAGCATGTTAAATGTTGAGTCAAAGTTAAAAGAACATTCAGTCTCTTCACCCTGAGCCCCAGGGAACTGAAAAGACATTAAATGTACTTCAAGATACTTGATATCTTTGCCAGAGTCCATTGTTCAGGAAAGATAAACACTCCATTTTTATTGGTGGGGAAAGTCTGGTATAAAGACTTTCCCTTTCCCTTTCCCTTTCCCTTTCCCTTTCCCTTCCCCTTCCCCTTTGTCTCTCTTTTTGTTTGTTTGTTTTCTGTTTTAAGACGTGGTGCCAAAGAGCCTCCACATTTTGGATCTTGCACAGACATGGCAGAGCCTCTACAGAGGTAATCAATCTCTGCAGAAACAAAGATGCTTTCAGTCTGAAAATATGATTCAGACCTTGAAGTAAGCATCTTGCAGGTCAAGATACACAAAACAATGATCCTTTCTAAAGCTTCAGACTGTCAAGATCTCTGTTCTGAACTTGAACTTCTGAGTTTCGGAATAGGTCTTCTGTCTCTTCAATACAAGAAATAAGTTACAGTAAAATAAAACAACTTAGACCAGTTCTATCATTCCCAAGTCCAATAAATATTTATACCTCGTCAGAGCAGGCCATCATGGACAAGCTTTCTGAAACAAGGAAAACAGGGTTGGATGCAGAAAAGTTGAAAAATTAATAAAATAAAATAAACATGGGATGACATATCAAGCCTGCACAACCATAGAGCTTAAGACTCCTATGAAAGATAACATATAAGGAGGGTAGAACTAAAGAAAAAAGAGGTTAATTACATCCAGCTTTCTTTCCAAATCTGAATATATATTGGAAAGCACAGGACTGAAGAACAGCCATGACAAAGTCACTGATTTACCTCTAGGGTTCCTGCCATCTGAAATATTTTGAAGCAGGGTACAGAGACAATCCTTAGTCTATATTGTTAGATTCAACAACACAGGGTTAGGCATATCACATTCTGCCATAGCTGAGGTACAGAAATGACAAATGCAGTTTACTGCATTCGGGAAAACAATTTTCACTGAAGTGCTGAGGTGCCAACTACTTGAATGTGTTTCCATTTATTTTGGAATGAGTCTAACGGCAAGATCCTAACAACATTCTCAGAAAACTGTATCAGGAACCTGTGGGGAGCAGGATGCCCATCTACTTGACCAGTGATTTGGGGAGGATTTTCCTCTAATAGCATGTTTTTGGAGAGATCCCTTACCTGAAGGCTTCTTGTAAGATCTAGGAACTGAAACAGAAGTTCACTGATTACTAAATTCCATCACATTTATTTGTGTATTTTCTCAATAGATATTCTTGGTATCTGTACTGTCCAAAATTCAAAACCAGCCCAAATGGTGTGACTCCTTCAAACATGATTTCCTCTGAGGCCGAATATGTAATTATTGTGAGTACAACATTTTGAGAAGCAGTGGAAGAAATGGTAGAGATAATGATTAAGTCTGTATTACTAGTACTTTACACTCTGCTCAATCTTAATCAGGTTGTTGAAAAGAATTGAGGATGTGGTATACACCATTCATTTCCCCTAACTGGTACAAAACACTGATGTACAGGGCTTAAAATGCAAGCTCACCAAGTATTTCTGAGGCAAAAATGTCTTGAATGCTCACAAGAAAAAACTTTTAAGCCATGTTTTACGTGATTACATCTACCATTGGAACTGCTTACTGCACCTATCACCAACATCCAATTATCCAGATAAAATTGTTGTGGAGTCTCATCGTCATCAAGAAACTATTTATTACTAATAAATATATTTTTGCAACATTTTTTCCTCCATATGTCAGCCTAATAATCCATTATTAAACAAATAACCCAAAACACTCTCATGATTATATTTGTGCTCAATTCTTGTTACTGTAGATTTATGTCTTCTCATTGGCAATACTTAAAATGTCTCTGAAACTGGCTTTCCTATAGTTATATGGAATGACATTTTTGTTTAAAATTTTGTGTCACCATCCTTCATTTTTAAATTATAACTCATTGAGAATGCGGGATATTTTCTGGCTAGGGATAGTCACATTAAAGACTGACAAACTGTTTATACTGATTGTAACTGAATAGCCTTTGGGCCGTTTATACTACTATTTGCCATGGGAAATCGGTCTATAGAAATGTAATCTATAAAAAATGTGCCCAACTTATCTTAAAGCAAGATTTGAAAAATAACATGTCCATTTGCTATATCTGTGCTCCTTTGTCTTATGATAGAGTGCAGATTTGGATAGAGTGGTCATTACAGTGAGATAACCCTAGAGCATCTAGGCCAAAGATTGAAAGTATGAAGACGTATAGTCATGCAGCAAAACATTAAAAATAGCATGGTTATGAAAAATAATAATAATAAATAAAATCAACCCACAGTATAATGCTATAAAATTAGTATTATGCTATAAAAACTCATGGTTAAAAATCTCTAATAAGCTTTATAGTATAATTTCCTGGCACAGGAAGTGGAGGTATCTTCCTCAGGAAGATTTCAAAGTAGGAAATATACAGTGGGAAGTACACTGAAAGTCTAGTAACTCTGTTTCATCTTTAATTTCTACAGAATATGATCTACATTCAGTGACCCTGATGTAAATGCCAAAACATTGGTAATTGCCAGAATTGCAAATTCAGATATTTCTTCAGTTTTTCACTACACCTTTTTAATATAATAAGGGAATATCAAGCAGTGAAAGACTGAATATTCTTAATTTGGGACACCTTTTCCCTGTCAGCCCCTCTGCAGAAAGTAGACACTTTAAAGATTGATAAAGGTATTTACCACACTGTAAATGAAACAATGTAAGGGGCTCAGATCCAAACAGGATGGTATTTCTAAAATATGGACTAAATGATAGAAAGATATGTTCAAATTTTGTTTTCCTGCATTTTTCTTGGATCTGAGGATCCCTAAAAGTGATCTGAAAACTCATGAAACTGTTATTCAAAATAAATAGTTATTCAAAAATCTTCCAGCAGTGAGTAGGAGGCTGGAAATTTCTCACCCAACAGAAAAGCCAAGAAATAAGGGAACTTACAGAGACAGGTTTGGAGGAGTCTGCCTTTCACAAACAGGAAAAAAAGATTACACCACAGATACTAAAAACAATCAACCAATCAAACAAACTAAACTAGACCAACAAACCAAATAAAATTAGATGGTGAATACACACAAGGAGTCTTTAAGTCACACATTTGTAACTCTTTTCCATTCCCCAATTTCCATGTGTCTCTCTTCACTCATAACACTATCACTCATGGTGGATAGCATTGGTAACACAATGGCATTGGTAACAAAACTTCGTATCTTGTCCAGCATGATGCCATCACCGGTAAGAGAAGAACTGCACCATCACTGCCGTCTTTTAAATGCTGGGAAAATGTGGTATTTAAAGAATCTTGGGAAGCCTGAAAACCTCTGCAGCAGAGATCTTGGGTCAGTACAGTGAGTCTGATTTCATCACTGTGGAATTCTGTGTTTAAAACTGTGGGCAAGATGGTCCTTATGCTCTGAGTGGTACTGCATAATCACAGAAAATGTAGTGATTCCATCTTCTCATCAAGATGAGCAGTAGGACCAAAAGGCAAAGGGAAAAAAAATGTAAAACTGACAGATAGGATAACTTGTGAACATTTGCTTCAGCCCTTCATGTACTGCTAAGTACCTTCGTTTCAGCACTCCTCTCAAGAGGTTGTGTGTGTCTGTGCATGTAATTATGGTATAAAACTGATAATATGAAGACCAGATAGAATTAATAACCTTTACTAATTTTACAGTACAAATAGCAATGTAAATATCATTCAGCTTCAAAATTTATGTCTGATGGTGTCCTGCAAACCCATCCATTAATTCAAGGAGTGAGTTTATTAATTTTTCTAATAGCTTGGAAAGCACAGGCGTGTGACTGCTAAGGCTGGCAGACTAGAATCCAATTCACTTTGCATCACTTTCTCTTCAGTGTGGTACAATACTGTTGCATCTCTTTAAAGAAAATAAAACTATATTTGAAATAACACACTGAACTGCAATGGTTGCAAACTTAAGCCTTATTATTAAAACCCTTGCAGTGAAAAAGAACAGAGACCCAAAACAGTTTTACAAGGTCTACTACAGCATCACTTAAGGTCAAACTCCACAGTACTCTGCTCAGAGTCCAGAGACTACAGGCATGAAGCATCTACTAAATCACCCACATACACTCGGCAACAGACTAATTCAATCTGGAATTTCCCAAATGATTGCTAATACAATACCATCATCTGCCATTTAAATATTTTCGTGCACTTAATAGACAGTTCTTCAATGAATCTTTCAGGCAGTTAAAGATTCTTAACTTACATTACAGCATTTATACGGAAGTACTGAAGAAAATCCAATGACAGACATCTGAAGTGCACATATAATTACAAAAGGGGAGATTAAAGGGGATTGCAGGATTTCTGTACTAATTCTCTCAATTATTTCTGTATCATGTGTTTGCATATTGCAGTAATATGTGTGCATGTCAGCCATAGTAACCAAGCCCTCAGTTTGTCCCTCACATTTGACCAATCACTCCAGTATTAAACACATTTTGATGATACTCAGTGATTCTGCTTTAATAAAACATTTAACAGTTTTGCACTGGAGTAAATTACTGAGTTTAGTTCTACTGACAACGCTACGGTCTCTTTCCAAACAGTAGCTTCTCCAAGATTTAAATAAATAAAAAAAAAAACCAACAAACAATAAGCAAAGGAAGCTTTTCATTGAAATCATATTTGACTGAGTAGATAACAAAAGAGTATCTCCTAAGTAAGGTATAACATCAGTTTAAGTGTACCATGAAATAATAATACTCTACCTGCTTGAACTTGTACAATATTGCAGTGAATTTCCTGATGTGATGACTCAACAAATGGGAGTTAGATAAAATATTCCTTCTGCTTTCACGTTATAAAACTAAAGAATTATTTGATCTGCTATCCCAACCACCTGCTTTAAAATTTCATCTAGTTAACAATGTACTGAGACCAATAATTTGTTCTTGGCAAGAGCCAAATAATTTCCTGAGAGTTATTTAGTTCTAATTTGACAACCTCATGTGATGGAAAAATCACTTGTTTCTCTTGGCAATTTGTCTCAATGGTTAATCACCTCCCTGCTGAAAGTATTTGCCACATATTTAATTTGAATTTCTGGCTTCAGCTTCTACTAACTTGCTCTGCTAAATTAAAGAGCCTTTTTTTACTAAGTGTTTTAGACACAGTCAGCAAACCACCTCTCCATCACATCTGTGATAAGCAAAATGTATTCTGATGCATATGAAACTGTACGTGATTTTCTTCTACCAAAAGCTCCATTTTAATGTTTTCTTCACCCTCTTTATTTCCAATGTTAAAAAGAACAGCCACAATCAGGTATTATTCTGACACTGCTTTACTGCCACTGATACACAATAACCTCATTCTCATTATTTTTTTACTTTTCTTTACTCCTTCAAATAGCTCATTTGCCCTGTTTTCACTGTTGATGTTCATGCTGAACTAATTTGAAGTTCAAAAGAAGTATCCTTATTTAAAGAGCTACTGCTGATACCGTTTTCTCATTTGTTTCAAATTTCCCTCCCCAAAATTTTAAGTGTTTTCTTCACCAATTGATTCTGTAATTTAAAAATTATATATGACCAGCAATTGTTTTGGGACAGCATGAAACCAGACATCTTACAATGGCTAAAATATGCTATATTTGCATTGACATTTATCAACCAAACTTGGTGAAATCTAACTCCATAGAAAAGTTTGCTACCCTTCCTTAACTACATCCTTTTTCCCATAACTCTATATTAATCGAGTCTATTATTATACATAGTGTTATTTTTTCCATAACTGACACCAAATGAATTAATCATGAAACTACTTCTCATTTGAAACTCTCATAAAACATGAAGAGTACTCCTGCCTTCTGACATCCCACTGGTGCTCTGAGATTAAAAAAGAACACCATGAGGTTGGAGGTACCCTTACCCAAACCATTGAAGAACCATGGCTGCAAACTATCCATTATAAATTTTAAAATATTTATTCCTCAGATTTTATCATCTTCAATAAGAAGAGAAGATAAAAACAATGGCATAGATACCCCAGGTATTTCTATACTGTTAAATAAAAGGGTCAGGACTTTAAGACTATGGATCATAGTCTAATATAATACTTAGTTTTGTCTAACTCTTTTCAGAGCAAATTCATCACCTAGTGTTTGGCTCTGACTTGTCCCTGGACCCATACACTGCCCCTGCGACCCTAAGACATAATTTGTATTTCCACTGAGGGTGGGGAGTTAAATGTTTTTCTAGTGTCAGATTGCAAAAAAAATTTTGTCTCCTAGGTGCAATGTGAAAATCTCTTTTTCAGAGAGCAAAGGTTGCCTGGTTAGAGCCAAATGATGATATGGGAAGAGACAACCAAAACACTGTTTTGTTTCTGCTGCTTGTTTGGAGTGATCTCTGAAGTAATCTACAGCTAAAACTGTGCTTAGGGTATTTTTCTTTTTCTTCTTTCTTTTTCTTTTTCTTTTTTTCTTTTTCTTTTTCTTTTTCTTTTTCTTTTCTTTTTCTTTTTCATTTCCTCTTCCTTTTCCTCTTCCTTTTCCTTTTCCT
>VXAA01004714.1:469970-480750 GCA_013399115.1 Anseranas semipalmata
AATTAACTAGATGAACACCTCTGTTTATAATCTGAAGAGAGATTATGCAAGCTACATGTCAATTTTATCAACATATCACAGAAGTGCTTCATGACTACAGTATTTCCTGGATGCTAAATTATATCATAAACCAACACTGCCTTTCTGTAAACTATATATCATTATGTATAGAAACCACATAAAGAAAGAAAATAAAATGTTACTTCAATGTTCGTGATTATATGCCAGACATAATTAATCTGACTGCTTGACCTAGTTTTGTTATATTGTATACACTGCAGCTGTGTTCATCTTCATATGGAAAAGGATAGAAAAGAAACTATACAATATGAAATCTGAGTCCAGCAATAACTATTGATTGTTCACTGAGCTTGTTCACATATACTCTCTACGGAAAAAAAAAAAAAAAAAAAAAAAGTTTCCTCTTACAAATGCAGCTTTGCCAGAAGAAAAAACAAAATTCAGGCATATATGACATCAATTTTCCATAGGAGGAAAAAAGTTTCTTTTCCTCGAACAACAGTTTCTCCGAAACAGTAGACTACTAGGAATTCTGTTTTATTGTTTCTGACTTGTTGAGTTACTTATAATATAAACTGATCCAGTAGTTGGCTATCGAGCATGGAAAGGTGATGAAAAATGAACCCATGCTCAAAGCTTTACATTTTAAATAAACAACCATTAGGCATTTTCAGTGCTGTTCATGGAACCATGAAAAAGTAATTGTAGTGATGGCATAAGTACTTAAAATGTACCTAGAAACACAGGTTGATAAGAGAATTCGCTATTTACTAGTATAATATCTTAACAAAGTCCAATGCTTATGTGTTTGCCTGTATTGTTTATTTTGGAAAAAGTTGTTCTTTCCTTTATAAGTAATTCACATCAGAAAGATTCAGAACCTATGAACCAACTCCACAGAAAAATGCAAGAGCTTCTCAACAAATTGTGCCACAATTGATTTTTTTTCTCCCAAGAACTACTGTTCTCTAGCTTTAGATAAAGCAACTTTTAAAGCAATCTTCATTTACATTGTCTGATAAATTTAATAGGAGTAAGTACTAACTCACACTCCATTCCAACAGAATGTAAGAATGCCTCACTACGCTCTGAGTGAAAAACTTCCTTCTAACCTCTAATCTAAATCTCCCCTCTTTTAGTTTAAAACCATTCCCCCTTGTCCTATCATCATCTACCCGAGTAAAGAGTCCTTCTCCATCCTTTTCATAAGCCCCCTTTAAGTATTGAAAGGCTGCGATGAGGTCACCCTGGAGCCTTCTCTTCTGTGGGATGAACAGCCCCAGCTCTTTCAGCCTATCTTCATAGGAGAGGTGCTCCAGCCCCTCGATCATCCTTGTGGCCCTCCTCTGGACCCACTCTAACAGCTCTGCATCCTTCTTGTGCTGTGGGCCCCACACCCGGATGCAGCACTCCAAGTGGGGCCTCACCAAGGCTGAGTAGAGGGGGTCAATCACCTCCCTCAACCTGCTGGGAACAGGTTGCCCAGAGAGGTTGTGGATGCCCCATCCCTGGAGGTGTTTAGGACCAGGTTAGATGAGGCCCTGAGCAACCTGATCTAGTGGGTGGTATCCCTGCCTATGGTAGGGGGGTTGGAACTAGATGATCCTTGAGGTCCCTTCCAACCCAGGCCGTTCTATGATTCTATGATTCTATGATTCTATGATTCTATGAGTCTATGTCTTATTGAATCAGCTATTAGCAGAACAGGTTTTGCTGTCTAGACCACATTTATGAATACTTCTAACATAAAACTATGCAACTGTGTGTTCATAAGAAACACCTTATTAAAATTTGTAAATGTAATGTGAACACCAAAATGCTGATAGACTAATTCAACAAATTCTTAAGGAAGTGTTCCACAAATGATATAATAACAACAACAAGAAATAATTGCATTTGTTGACTTCAAATGCTGTATGGTCTTATTTTTGGACTTAATTGAAGATGTAATCACAGACTTGGAAAAAAATCTTAACAGTTAAATTGTCAATTGACATCTCGAAAAGTTGTCCTTTTCCACCCACCCCTTTACTCCTTCTTCTTGAAATGACGTTATTCTTTCCAGAACAAAAACATCATTAACCTATTTTTTCATGGGAAAAGTAGAAAACATAATCCAAGAATAAGAGCCCAAAATCTACGAGCAATCTTGAATCTCAGTGAAAACATGCAGGGAAGTATAAATGAGAGACAGACAAATATACACAAACAAACAAACATCCTCACCCCACACATTGCAGAACAGACATTTTCTTAACCGGATTTTCTTCAGTATGAGCAATAAATGCTCAGCAGTTTAAAAATTAGGTCAGTCAGAATCAACTGTTTAAAGAGATTATCATAATATTGGTACAGTAAGAATATCAGGAAAAAATGTACAATAGTGAACAAACCACTGAGCAGTTGATAGACACAACATTGCAAGAGCATTAATGTCATGGTGGAGGCTATTTTTGGAAATTCCAGTCATTTTCGGGGACGGGTGTTTTGTTTGTGTTCTGTTTTTTATTCATTCACAGGAATATAAGTCCATGTGAAGGAAAGCACATAGTTTAGCTCTAAACTGGTACAGCTAGTCATGGGATGAGAAGGAGATGGCAGATGAAAAGGCCACTTTTTTTCTCCATGGTACAGATAATCAGGGTCTTTTCTCTCTCCTTTTGTTATCCAAACAAAATGAGTAGAAATTAGATCGTTTCTTTAAAACAAACACTAATATTTAGGCTGTCTCTTCAAGGCAACATCATACAGTGTTTTGAAGGGTACCACTCTCAGAAGAACACGAGGAAATAACATATTTTAAGGAGCTATTTGTCTGGGAGCTATGGAAAAAAAAGTACTTGGGCAACGCCTTCCGTATTATTTTTTTCTCAAATGCAGCTACTCTTTTTGATTTCCATGACTCAGCTCTCACTGATAATTTAGAGGGATACAACATGGCTTGAATAATCCTACCAGAGAAGTAAGGGCTGTCTGTGCTTCCTGTGAAGAGTACTTGTGCTGAAGGAGTGATGGGACATGCATCATAGCAGGTCTTCAGAGGGATATAGTGATGGGAACACAGGAAGAAGAGCTTTGCATACTTAATCCTTCCAAAACTTCCTTGAGGATAGGAGATATGACAGGCTTCATCAACCTTTAATTAGCACCAGTGGAGCTCCCCTAACTTCCATGCAAGTAGCCAGGATTTGCACCATAATAACTAACAGGAAATAAAGTTTTTTTCTGTTCCTACAAAGTTCTCCAGGTAACTGCCAACCAGGGATAGTCTAAAGCAAGCCAGAGAATATACAGCCATGACAACCAGATACTCCATTAAAAACTGGAAATTCATTATGAAGAGAAAATATACTAGGAAATCAATATCCAAATGCCAGGATGCCATATTTAGAAGGCAAATATTTATGTGACATAATATATGACAGCATGGATGCAAAGATATACATATATCTTTAATCATTCTTTTTACATTTACTTGCACAGAAATGTGCTGTGCACACTACACATTGTGACCTCTTCTTAAGCCATTACACACATATTTAGCATACAGATTAAAACCACTATTCTGAATTCTTCCAGACCTGACTACTTATGTTGATGACACAATAACAGTAATAATGTGCATTCATATCACAATAAAACAAATCTAAAAGAGGGACAGCTGAGCATGAAGGTTATCACAAAATATTGCTGCATGCTTCAAAATAAGAAAGCCTGTTTATGCTGAAAATCATCATCAGGGAAAAAAAAAAAAGTCTGCGTTCTGATACCACTGACTCACTAAGTGAACTGGGACAAATCACCTGACCTTTCTGTGAAAATAAACCGTCAGAAAACCTAAAGGCTTAAAGAAAAATCTAGCAGAAAAAATGTGGAAAATACCCAACAGATGGTACATCTGAGCTGAAGCTTTTCAGCTGAAGGAGTCACAAAAGCAGGAGGAAAACCAAAAACTTTTTGTTTGTTTTCATGTTATCTGTACTAAATAGAACTATTTACATCAAGTTGCATGAAATACCAAGGTGACTCTTTTTCAGAAGATTTATTCTATGTATTTATTCTCAAAAAGCTAAATTAAAGGAAGTAACATGTCTTTTCTGAAGCCTTATAACACCACTCAAAGAATAAAAAATAAATTACTGATGACAGTTGGCTGTATCTGAAGGAATAAATTTTACCCATCAAATTTAAAAGTACATCAAAATCCAACAAAAGCCGCTCAAAACTCAGTATGGAATTGCATTATCTGTTCTGAAGGCACTCTGGTGAAGTTCATTTGTTCTGTATTTAACACAGGAATACTACAGGGATGTGTGAAGGAAAGGCTTCGATAGATCTATGTAACGAGAACTAGAGGGGCAATAACACCAAATATTTTAAGAGACAATGGCCATTCCTATGCTTTAGTATATTATGCTGATAACGCTTTATAATGAAAGTACATAAGGGAGATTGTGGTGGAAATTGGTGATAATAAACACAATGCTATTACATTGTTTCTCATTTGTTGCAACAGACTTTTTATGTGCAATTATGTAATTATGATTCCTAAAGAAAATTGAGTTCTTCAGTCCTTTGCTGTTGAGAGGTTTGTCTTACATAATCCAAAAAGCCCATAATTATAAATTTGTTGCACCTAACCCATTATATTCCACAGATAAGATGTGATGAAGTTCATATAAATTCAAATTTCAAAAATATATTATTCCTAAGATAACTCTGAAACAAGTACTAGATGAAGCACTATAAACTTGAGGGATTATTATTAATATATATTTTAAGCACCCCACCACTAAAATGTAGATTCATCCATTTGGTATGAAAAAAATGAAACTAATTTGATGGTTAGACACCATCAACGATCTCTGAAACATTAGCGTGAGATCACTTACCTTTGAAATACTTCTCAAATTAATGAAAAGCAACACTGCATGAGATACTTTCCCTGATTCTATATCATTTTCTAAAAAATATGCTGACCAAATAAAGCATCTGTGCAGACGGATAGCAGTTATTTCCTAAAAGTATAACTATATGTTGTTACGTATAACAAAATGAAAACTGCTGTTGGAGTCCAAATTTTAATGGAATAAAATCAGCTATTGTTTTTGTTTGTTCTTATAATTTTGATTATAAGTGAAATAGTCAGGCACATGAGACCCCAGCTACAAAAACTCTCTGCTCTATTTCCCTCATAAATTTTCAGCCTTGGAATTAATAACCTTAGCGTTCTGTAGAGGCAGAATCTATGAAGCCCTCATATGATCACATCATTTTGCTTGCTAATATGGCAGCATTTACTAAAGGGTATTAAAAGAAAATATGGACACTTTTACTGTTCTCCTTGAGGCAGAAAATACTGCAGTGAAGAGGTTCATTACTAAATATTTTACCACTGTCCAGCTGCCTTGCAGTCAATTATGTTCAGTTAATGTGCAAATTAATGAAGATCTTGACATACAGTTATAATCACAAACTGTCCGCTCCAATGTCAGTCTTCAGTTCATGATTGGTACTTTGTTGGCATAATATAATAAACACTTTCTAATTATGTTTCAGCTCATTAAAATTAAAACCGAGTTCAGTAAAAGCAACTTGCAACATGTTATTTATTTTAGCAAAGAGATAATCCTATTCTAGAGAAGAATAAAAAAATGAAAAATGCACAGACTAAAGCGATTAATATTGTGCCTGGTCAGTACCGAGTCAGTTATTAAAGTGTTCAAGTTATTATGCAAATACTCCCCATACGAAATCAACATAAACATGTTATGTTCTGGAAGAGAAGATGCGTGAAAAAAAAAAAAAAGAAAGAAAGAAAAAACTAACAACAACAAATCCCACAAACAAATACGAAGGAACTCCTGTAGCACATAACTCTTTGATTCAGAGGCCGTGGAGGTCACTATGCATGAAAAATGCAATCACAGATCTACAAAGGTGAATCTATTTGGGAGATGGGAATACTGGGAAATGACAGAAAAAGAGATATTTAGCACAACATGCTCCATTGTTTCTTATGCAGATGTCCAGTCAGAACATATCCGATAAGCTACCACTCATGAAACCATGAGTACAACCGTGTTGCATGTTGTGGGCAGAGTATTAACTAATATCAACACATCTATATCTCAGTCGGTAAAGATGAAGAAGATGGCAGTCCACGCCTCAGGAGGGAGAACTTCTCAGGAAGAGCCATTGACTACCACAGCTTGAAGACAGATAGTGCAACACGCAACTAGCTTTACTTTTATGCCCCTTTTTAGACGAAGGCAATTCCATTAGCTTCACACTGACAGAGAAGAAAAGAATATATTTTTTCATGGTGTTAGGAATAATAGGTATGCTTTGGAAGTAGAAACAGGACAAGAGGCTGGTCCTCAGCTTCACTTCTTTATGAGGTACAACTCAGACCACTTCACAATGTTACTGACAGGAGAAAAAAAAAGCAACCTGTAGTCAGGAAATGATTGTGGTATACGGAAATCATATTTCAAAATATCCTTCCAATGAAAGACATGCCTAGTTACAGCACTAGGAATAAAAATATTGTTGCTCTGAGAAGAATATGTGAATTTTACATGAGCATTTTTATAGCAGAAACCTGCTGTTTCTCACATGCATTATGCATTTCTCTAATTTTATCTATTACCATGGACTGCTTGTATTAAATCATTCCTAGTTTCCTTATAAATATGTTTCTAATACAGTAGACTGCAATTTTTACAGGAGTGCAAGGAATAATACCCTGAGAGAAGCAGCACCAATTTTCATAAGAAGACATTGTCAAAGTGCCAGACTCAACAGATAACCTATCTAATTTTAACTATTTAAAATCTAGGAAAAAAAAAAAAAAAAGAAACTTAATTATCTCAAAATACTCGGTAGAACGAAGGTGAAATTCTTCCCACTCCCTCCTCACATGACCGTAGGTGATGAGACACAATAAAAGCTTGCTTAGACTCTTTGCAGCCTGGATACATGCATGACAATCGTATTATCACTGTAGACATCCAGTCAGTTAGATTGATCTGAGTAGGCAAAATATAAAATGCACAAGAATTCAGGTTGCTGATGAATTTAGAAAATCTGGGTCTTGTACATTCAGCAGTTTTTCTGCTTTGAAGAACAAATTGGTAGTAAGATGTGATCACAGACTTGAAAATCTATTCTCCAATTAAGTATGGCTCAGGTTATGGAAGAGTTAAGGTTTAGTTGTTTGAAATACAAAGAAAGCATCAACAGGAAAAATGTATTTTTTAAAACACAAAAGGTTGCATATCTATGAATCTGATAGCATTTTCTGACTATTTTTTTATTGCATTCATTGGAAAAAAAAAAAAAAAAAGGCTATTATACTTATGTATCCAAAACATATGCACATCTATTCCTTTAGACTTGGCTCCTGAAGACCCATAAGTATTTGCAAGTGTCTGAAATTAAAGGGAAATTGATTTTTTAACCTTTGTATTACCTTTGTATTAATTTTCCCCCCACTCAACTTTCCTATGAAAGAAGAGGGAGATGGGACAAATTCACCTAATGAAAACAGCCTTAAAACGGGTTTGATTCACCTTAAAATTCAGTATTCGGTATCAAATTCTCATCACAGTAAATGAAACTGAAGAAAGGAGATTTCTCCTTTCTGCTGATACTTTGGTTTGTCCTGTGTTCTCCAAATACAGCCAACCCAAGCAAGCAGCAGATTCCACTTCCCCTTATCATTGCCTGGGGAATATATATATTTTTTTTTCATTGCAAGTTCATAATGTAGCCAGAGCTATAGAATGAAACAAAAGTCTCAAACACATGCTAACATTTAAGTGATTCAACATTTTCCATGCTCTCTTCCTCTTTTGTTCTGCAAGAAGGATAAGCAAAAAATGTGCTAGTCTTCTCATCCAGAAATGAAAAAAATTGTTCACACAAAGGTTTCCTGGCATAAACAGAATACCGAAAAAGAAATACTCATACTGGCTGGGTCCTCACTGCAAAACACAGCTGTCTTCACACTGAAATATCTCAATGTAAAGCTCTACTAGGGATCAGCACACTGACTAACACACAAAAATTGGAAGTTATGAGGCATGTGAATAGTTGAGTTGACCTCAACTAAGAAGAGAGTAAAAATTGCCTATGCTCTGCCTCTGCTACATAATTTTCAAATCAAGATAGGAAATTCATGAAAGAAATGGTGGTTTTAGTGCGAAGCTACAGCCTTAAGTATTGTAAGCGTTTACTGAGAATCCCCAGGAGTGACTCTTAACTGCTTGAAACATTTTCTAAAGCCAGCGAAGCAGTATCCAATTTCAGTTTGTAATAGACATGACATTTTTGCTCCTCTTTTTAGCACACAAACTTGCAGAAATGCACACATACATACACACAAATACACACTTCCTTTCATTAGCAAAGAAAGGAAAGATATTTTTAAACAATTTAAGAATAAGCAAAAGGTTCACTCAAAAATCATTGTGTATAGAAGAAAAAAAAATCAATGAATATTTTCAATGATAAATATTTTACAAGGTTACAAGCTTGGGAAAACAATAAGGGCACCTGCTTTGTAAGGTACTACATAAGCCCAGTGAGATAACCAATATACACTAGTGGCATAAAATCTTTTGGTTTCTGTAAGCTGCTTTCACGAACCACACATACAGGTTGTGTGCCTGAAGCCAGCAGCAGAACCACTGAGCCTCAGGAACCTTCTGCAAACCAAGGCTCAGCAGGGCTAGGGAATCATTTAATGACAGTACTGAATAATTAAGAAGACCAAAACCATGCAAAATTTGTCAAAAAGTAGCTAAATTGATGGAAAATCCAAACCCAAGGAGAGAAATAACTTGCTTCCCAGCCACATGGTGTACACTAAATACCTGAGGAGAGCCCTTCCTTCTTAGTATTCTCCTGGTCTTCCACATAATACTGAGTGGTCAGCAATTAGCTCCTTATTTCCAGCCAGCTTTGCTGGCCAAATCCATCTGGAATTGTAGCACTCTTTCCTGTTGTACAGGGGCAGGCCTACCTTAAAATTAAATGACTGCTGGTCTATGCCATGTTGCAGGATTTACCAGTAAAGAAATCGGGTGAATAGCTGGCCCCTGAAAACTTTTTTGTAGCAGGGTAGGAAGAGTAAATTTAAAAAAAAAAAAAATCTGACTAGCGCAATTTAAAACTGAGATGTGAACTCATATAAAAAGATTTGTGAAGCAGCTTTCATTGTCAGCTGTATCTCTAGATTACCACTAACGAGCAACCTACTCCATAGCATCGCTTTATCAACCTGTGTTGAAATATACATCAATTCATGCAGTTCTTGACCAAGCAGTATTATCTGCCTTAGCAATTCCAAGATGAACAAACCATCTAAGGTGCATATTGGAAAAATACTTTTCAAGTATCTTCTATATGGCTGCATAGCAACCAATTGTGTTACTAGCAGTGGGTACCCACAGTACAATATATGAAAACCTATCTTGAAGAAGGCAATTCTAGGCTTCTGAGGTTACATAAGAAAAGGGCTTAACCAAAATCAAATGTAATGTTAGCCTTCAATTATTTCAGTTTACTAAGTAATAGAGAAAAACAAACTTGTCAATTAACTTTATAAATAGACAAAATAAAATGATTTTGATCACAATTGATTTAAAATGCATTCTTTCAGAAAATCTGTAGGAAAAACTGTCAATCCTCTTTGTAATTCTACGATAATAAAACATTTCTTTCTTTTAAAACATAACAAGCAGTTAGGGAACATAGGTATTTGAAGACTATCCTAATTCTGTCGACCAAATACTTGTAAAGTTTGCAACTGATTTTGATTTCAAGGTTTTATTCTGAGCTCAAGAGCATTTCTTTCCCTGGAAAACAATCACTGCCAACCTGTCCTCAAAATAAGACTCCAATAGGGCACTACTAATTTGCTAACTATAGAATACTGTGGACTTCCTGCAAGTTTGCAATAAACACAGAAGCACAAACAGGCAATTAACCTTTTTTTTTTTTTTTTTTTTTTTTTTGTCACACAGTCTTTGTGCTATCATTTACCAGATGACACAAAGAAAGGTGCCACTGGATTTTTAAGATACAAACAATAGGCTTATCTGTCAGCAACACTATTTTTAAAAATCACATGCTTCTTCTTCATTGACAGATATAGCAAGTCCTAGGCAAATGCCCTGTACCTGGGCAGAAATAACTCCATGCAATAGTACAGATGAGGGCCTGATTGGCTAGAAAGCAACTCCACAGAACTAGATGTAGTGTCAGCAGCATGACTTTGCAGCAAAGAAGGTCAACAGCCTCCTGAGCTGTATTGGCTAAGAGTGAAGCCAGCAGGACCAAGGAGGTGATCCTTCTACCCAATTCACCACTTGTGAGATTGCATCTGGAGTGCTGGATGCAGTTTGGGGCTCCCCAGTACAACAAGGACATAGATATACTGGAGTGAGTCCACTGGGGGCCACCAAGCTGGCCAGGGGACTGGAACACAGGACGTACCAAGAGAGGACAAAAGAGCTGCACCTATTCAGCCTGGCAAAGAGAAGGCTTGGGAGACCTTTTGGCTGTTAACAGTCTCAAGTTGCTCCATGGGAGGTATAGATTGGATATTAGGAATAATTTCTTCATGGAGAGGGTGGTCAAGCATCAGAACAGGCTGCCTAGGGAAGTCGTGGAGTCCCCATCCCTGGAGATGAACACAGTGAGTTAGAAAGGGCTTCCTCAAAAGCTGTTATCATAGAATGGCTTGAGTTGG